>JAZGTK010003244.1:0-28075 GCA_036877625.1 Ambastaia sidthimunki | reverse complement strand
CTCTTACATGTGTGGCCCCTGCCACCAGAAAACTTTTTGAGAGGCAAGTTAACAGACCGTGAAAAGGCGGCGCAGATGGCAACATCCTAGGTGGTAATTATCCGGCACCTCCTCTTGAAAAAGGCAAGAAAGTAGAAAGTAAAAACTGTATTACTGTCAGGTCAGACTCTGACACCTCTTGCAAGTCAAATCAAATCAATAAGGTTCTGTGGGGATAGAGGCGGGGCTGATGTCACAGGTCACATCGTCCAATAAGAAGATGATTTCTAGCTTCAGTGCTTTGCATGCCTGAGAGGAATCCTAGTGTGATGTCAATGACTTGAGCGTGCCTGAATGTTTTTGATTGGTTCTTTTTTTGTTTCTGGTATGTTTTGCATGTTAGTTGCATTTGATGGGCTGGTAATTTGGCTCATAGCGAATTTACCATAACTGGCTGAAGTGTGTCGGTAAGGGTGAACCAACTGTAATAGGTGCAGGGATTCAATGCAAGGTGATGGATGTTCCGATGTACAAGCCTCCATGCAAAAATATGTAAATGCTGCCCATATTAGAATCTTTGTCTGGTTGTCATTCTCACATGGGGCACATCAAAGCCATATGACCTGATTTTGCACCTGCTGTTTAATTAAATTTACAAGACAGACACACTCTCCACTCCTGGTGATATACAAATCAGTTTTTATTACCCCGGCCCTGTAATTTACAAGGCAATTGACTGTGTGGAAATGATGCCTGCCAAACTGGTCCCTTAGAAAAGATATAGAAACTCTCAACACTGCTTTAGTTTGGATGGTTACGAGTGGGCTTGCATACTCTGGATCGTGATATGTAGGCATATATCTACACTGCTGCAATGAACTTAAGCTTTTGGGAACTTAAGCCCAAGTTTATGGGAGCTTAATGGTACCATGGTATTGGTATCTATGCCATTGGTATCTATGCCATCATTTTAGCAAGCTACCACCGCAGTATGTTTTATTTTTTTGTAAAGGGGCAAAATCCCATTTTTTTTTATGATAATACAAATAAACAGAGAACCTATAAATTCTGCTGTGTATCTATTCAAAGGGCTCAAAGCACAAATGTGTGGCCTGTTGTCAGTTTGGATTTAGTCTGTATTTTATTATAGTTTATAGTTTAATAAGTCGATCAGATTTATCTGCTTATCATTCCGAGCAAACAGGCTATAAATCTCCCTGTAAGTCAGTAAATCCCTGTTATATCTGATTTGGAATTGCAGGGGTATTTCAATACAAGAAATTCCAACCATCTAAATCCTTTAATTCTGTTGTAACATGTTAAATTCCATAAAGCCAGGCAGGCTCACAACGCATCTCCAATATCTCCACGTTCGGTGCGGATTTGTGATTGCGTGATTCAGACGTGCCCCCGGTCACAGTGGAATATGCTTCTCCGGCAATCCATAATAGATGATGAAATTTGGCAAGCCCTCGAGCCTTATGGTCCATTCTTCCACCCGCAGCTGCTTGTTTCCCCACAACTCATCTGTGCTGACCAAGTTGCGCACTGGAGTACGTGCCTCGGTCTGTATGTCAGCAGCTCTGTCTGCAAGCACTCCTACTGCACATTTTCATTATTTAACACGTCACACAGTATATTAGGGTTCCCTCTTGTAGCACATTTGAGGATTAGATGGCTGCACACTAAGTATGTACTTTGAGGGTGATGGGAAAAGTACATACTTGGATGTAGCACATACTGCAGTGTCGCACATAAATGTAGCACATAAATTTGTGTGTAAGATCTTTTTGTTGCATACTTTTTGCATTTGCAAGTAGGCATTAATTATCTGCTATTTTTTAAACTGAAAAGGTTGAATAAAGATTCATCCCAAACTTTTCACCCTATAGCGCAAGGGATTGTGGGATGTATTATCCCAAAAAGCATGCATGGATGCGTTCTTTGAAAATAAATCAAATAAAGTATACCATCCAAGCATGCTATGCTGTTATCAAGTGGACCTGGGCATTCATCATACAGCGTCTGACACATTTAAATTCAGAAACAAAATACGGAACTGTAAGAACAAGACAACAAACAGTGAATAATGGCAAAAACATTTTTATTTCCTGTTGTACCAGTTGATAAGCAGAAGTGAATACACCTGCATCAGTTTTGCATAACATAAGTGATTTATTTCTGGATAATATCTAACAAAAATGATGTCTAACAAAATTAATTTGCATAAGACAAACTGTAAAACGTGAGTCACTAATTTTATAATAGTTGATTCTAGAAGTTCTGTTTTATGTGCTTGGAATTCGTACATATGAAACCACTTGAGGGCTCTATTTTTGAATCGTGTTGGTATCATTTTATGGCATTATTTGCCATAGTTTTACTATGATTTGGGTTGCACAAATGCTAATGCAGTTTTTAAGATGCCTTGTTAAGTTGAGCCTGTAGCATAATTGGTCAAGCAATGTGTTAACACAGCATAAACTATTGAACAAACATACAGATAAAATGTATAGCTTGATACACTGTAAGTCACTTTAGATAAAAGCATCAGCCAAATGTGTAGAAAGTTAAATGTTAATCTTTGAAAAAAATATTTTAAGTCCCCTGCAGGTTTTTACAAACAAATCCTCAAAATAGTTTCAAGTGAAACTCTTATCAGCAAATATGGTTCTGAATAACACAATGACTCCTCTTATATTTCTTGCCCAGCCCTGACAGTCTGTGTGTCTCTGTCTCCCTTGTGTTTCAAAAGCTGTTTAGAAACATTACTAACTGAGTTTCAGTAAACAAGCAGAGACCATCAAAGCTGATCTGAGACTCGTGTGAAAGTACTGAACATCTATGCCAAAGCAAATGAGGTATTGCTCATTGCTCACTCATAGTGTCTCTCTTTCACCCAGGAGGTGTTGACTGATTGATGGCCCAGGTTAAGCCAGTATGGTAAGATGGCTGTGAGATGCAGCTGTTTTCTCAGAACGAGAGAAAGTGTGACGTTATTCACTTGCCCTTAAGGCAGACCAGGTGTCTCTAACTGCTCGCTGTGTCACTCCCCCCTAAACTTGGCACCATGTTCCCAAACATGTCCACTGCATTGTCAATCCCCCTTTAGGATTGGGTCCAAATGAACACACGTATACTGCACGGAGCAGGAAGAACACCCCAAATATGACGCCCAGAGCCCGGGTGTGGGGCAGGGTGAGAGAATTATTGCTGAATAGAAATGAGAGGAGTCAGAGAAAGCCAGAGAGGCACACAGGAGAGCTTCATTTGTTAAGGTGCAGGTGCAAAATTTGAGTGAATGCCAGGCTGAGCTCCTCTTTTTGGTTCCGTATTAACACTGTCAGCGTTTTTGTTCATATCTAAATCTTTTTTGACAATGCTGCCTGCTTTCAGTGCCTGCTGCCATTTGCTCATTTGCTGTGTCGTAAAAGGTTCAAATTCATCTAGAACAGCCTGTTGTCTTTGTTATAGCTAGAACATTAGCCATGCGCCCATCATTATAGAAGTCAACTCTGAAAGCACAGTTCAGAAGGCAGAGTTGATGTTGAAAATGTTTGTGCAGTAGATGCATGTAAAAACTATTTATTTAGCAGCGCTGGATATGGAGCCACAGAACTAATGCCCACATACCCCTTTTTATTTCTGCCAAGTGGATTTCAAATGCAACCGCTAAAAGAATATATAGATTTATTAATTCTGCAGTCATTCTGGAGGTCATTTTTTTTAGTAGACTGAAAATTCTGTCATAATTTACCTGTTTACTAAAAACACAATAGCAACTATTTTGTTCTGCTATTTTTTTTTTTTTTTGCAGCACAAATGCTGTGATCACTGGGGGTCCAGTTTTCTTATTTTGATGGTAAATAAAATATAGGCCTATGTAACATCTATATATCAGGTTGTGATTGGAACCTGGGCCCGTTTGCATATTATTTAAAAATAATGCACTACACCAACACATGATTCACACATCTATAACAAACTTGGTTGTTAAAAAGTATTTTTTGGTCTTTGGTCATGTGAGCCAGAACAGTGCCCACACAAAAAAACATGGTGCCTTTTGGGGAGCCAGTTCATGAGTCTGAAATAACCTCTATAAAACCTTTCAAGACAAATCCAAGACAAAGCTTAGTCTTTTTTCAT
Organism: Ambastaia sidthimunki; assembly: GCA_036877625.1. Taxonomy (NCBI): domain Eukaryota; kingdom Metazoa; phylum Chordata; class Actinopteri; order Cypriniformes; family Botiidae; genus Ambastaia; species Ambastaia sidthimunki. The sequence continues at coordinate 23,950 of JAZGTK010003244.1, read as the reverse complement.
GTATCAGGCTTTGTGAAGTATTTCATGTATCTGTCTATTATATTGTGAGAACCGAACAGAAGTTAACCGAGAGTCTCCAAAAATCTCTAATTGCTTTGGACTTTTGCAATTTTGATGATGACAGTTGGTATGGGAGGCGTATGGGCCGCAGTCAGAATTGAATAAAACACAAGGCGGGAGTTGGATGACAGCTTTAAACAGGGCAGGCCACGAGTCTTCTGTCTGTGGGAACAAATGCAGTCCTGCACCAAACATTGGCAACGGCAGACCACAGCTTGAAGGCAACGGGAGAAAAATAACTTCTGTCAAGAAACGAGAACAAAGGAGAGAACACTCATGCCTGCACTTTACTCCTCATTATTTCTTCATTTTATAACAGAGACGATGGATCTGATCTGCTGAAACTGTGGACAGCTGGTCTGATTCCACCGCCGGGCCTGTTGGGATTTGTAGTTCTTTCTCAAAGACATGTGCGAATCCCTGCCGCCCCTCCCCTTGTTCTTGATAACGGCCGACTTTTTCGGCAAACAGAAGGGGTACGGCTCTTTATTTCCTCTCTGCATTGGATAAATAAAACATTGGGCACACTTTGAAGGTCCAAGCAGGGGGAAGCAGTGATTCAAAGGGATTGTTAAGAATCTGGGCTGCACCCTTGCATCGGTTCCCCATTTCATACGCGCTGTGCCGCATTGTGGGTCACAGATTGTGCTGTTTTTTCCAAGTCCCACTAGTGAGATGCAAAAGCGAGTCACCCATCTGCCGCATGGACTCCTGCGGCCCTGCAAGCGCTGGCGTGTGGGACGACGAGGAGAGAGAAGAAAGGAAGTCAAAGGAACTAGACCTTCAATGGTCAAAGACTTACCACATCAGTAATGGCTGAGAACAAGCAATTTACACACTGAGAAATACAATGTTACGTAACACCTGTGAGCTTGAGTGTTTTACATGTGTAGTAGCTATATTCATAATAGGCCTGGTCCTATTAGGGACCTTTATAATTGGCATAGACATGCCCATAATCAGTATATTATATATATTAAGACTTTAATAAATAAACTTAATTTAAATTGATAATGTATTTAAGTTATTATGAATTCAATTGATATGTGGTCACAGGTGTGTTTTACAAAGATTCACAAACACCATCTTTACCAAAAGATAATAAAAATGTCAACAAAAGAGAGTAAGCCAAGTTTTTTTTCATTCCAGCAATAAATCATATTTGAAGCTTCTTTCATAAGCAGTCCTCATTTGAACCTGAAGTTTGGACTAAACTGGTACATTGCCTGTAAAACTCTCCCACATGGGACCTAGTTTGGGGTGTGAGGGTCCGACTGCTGCGTAGAGAGCAGGTTGGGTGGAACTTCCTTATATGGAATTATTATATATAATAATTAGTGGCTTTGAAATGACACCATAATAACAAAGCATTTAATACTAGCATTTAATAAAGCAAAAGAAAGATACTGCAGTATGGCTGGTGTTGTTAATTTGTTTTAAAAAGTAGTATTGACTTGGTAACAAAGTCCAGGCCGTGCAAGTGCCATTGAGATGGTAGGAATGCTAACAGATACCTTCGACAGGTATTAAACACCTCCCTGCCTGAGACTTGAAACAGCACCTGCTTGTTCTTCACAGAATAGACATACTTGCATACTTGGCATACAAGATCAAACGTAGCTTTAGGCAACGAGAGCCTCATTTACACCCAACTACACAGCTTACAACACTTGAGAATGTGGGATAAGAACTAAATATGATATTCTCCCAGAGGGAATTCCAAGGTCGATTGACTCGATTCTATAGAATCCCGTGAAGTGCATCTGTGATACAATGACTAACTTTAACTACAAAGACTTAATCAAGAACAATAGGAAATGCAAATTATTAAAGCAAAATCAAAGAAAACTATCAAAGAAACTGCAAAAAAAAACTGCTAAAAAATAATATATTTGGTCCCTTCCAACTGGACGCATTTTGTTGTCATACTGTAGACAACCAATACAAGTAAAGAAAAAATACAGAAAATGAGGAACTCAACAGAAGCTATGAGACCTCCAGGGAGATCTTCCCAAATCCCCCACAGGCATGAAAAGACCTCCCACTATCCTGGACAATGTGATCTACAGATATCTCCAAATCCTCCTAATATAAGATTATACAACTGTGGTAATTTGTATAAATATGCTCAAATGAATACTTCTGTCCATTTCACATCGCTGAGGCAGCATGTCAAAACAGATGCTAAAACACATAGATAAAGCATAAATTACAGACTTAATGCACAAAAGACCCCCTAACATTTTATCCATCAAGTGTGAACTGACAAAACAAAATGCAGTTCTGAAGAACAATTCTCTGGTGAAATAAAGAAAATGGAGGTTCTGTGAATATTACATTGACTATCTGAGCTCAACAGGAAACCCAGCTGAGCCTGCAGGCAGAGAAGAAGAAACCATGTAGTTATTGAGAAGTAATAATAAAAAGAAAAATACAGTGTGGCTTGAAGTCTATTCCCTTTATATAGGCGAACAAGGAGGGCCATGGCTAACTGTGAAGATAAATGTCACGTTCACCACACACACAGGCCTGCAGTGAGTGTGTCACCTCTATTCTTATCACTGGCTTCTCATACACACACACACACGCACGCACGCACGCACGCACGCACACACGCGCACACACACACACACACACACACACACAGCTCTCTTTTCTTTCAGGAACAATTAGCTTTATGCTGAGGCCGAGTCTCTGTAATGTTATTCAGCGAGGTGAACTGGTTATTATATCACAAAGACTGCAGCTGAGTGTATTATTCTGAGTGAATAGAATTGTGGTTAGAGAAAGAGACAAGAGGTAGAAAGACAGAAACAGAGAGAGAGAGTATTGTTTTTTCCAAATTGATCAAAGTACTTTTACTTTGTCCTGTTTCCCTGGTTTGGAAACAAAGAGTTGAGATTTGTTGCAATGGCACATACGATCTCGCAGTGTCACATTCAGAGCTTTAGAGGGTAAAATGAACCAAAAAGACAGCTGCAAAACTGCGTTCATTGCAGCTCCACGAAAACAGAAGAGGCCTAGTGCCTCTCCATGAAGATTGTAAAGGAATCCCAATACATGAAAGGGAATATAAGCCTCATGTCTTTGTGAATAAATGGAACGGCTTCACTAAGGTTACACACAGTCTCACAGTACCAGACTTCTGAATATTATCATAAAGTCTGGTTAACTTTGCAGCCTATTCTGGTCAGATATATTCTATTTACAGTACTTGCAACAAGGTAACTCAAAAAAAGCTAAAAATCTTTAAGGAATTCTGTGAATATTTCTCCCTCAGAAGCACTTATTGCATCAGACTGGCAGACTATAAACATAACTTTTCCTGGCGGACCAATAGAAACCTTTGCGGCCTCACTTCACACATAACATAGCACCCAGCCAATAATTTTGTAACCGCAATTATAGCCGGTTATTGCATTTTTCTGTGCAATATGTGCCAGGAACTTAGTAAATGGACAGCCTATGGCTGTCTAATGCTGAGACTGGATAAAACAGCAATACCTGTAAGGTAATCCAAATGGTTATTAAATCTGAAGTGGCTCGTCGGACACTTTCCTGTTCCAGACAGAAGAGCCAGATGGAGCTCTGTACACACTGTACAAATGCTGCACCCATTGGGACTACTGCCCAAACACACACACACATACACCTCTTTTGGGCAGGTGCTGGAAAAGTTGGTGCCCCCGTATTCTCTCCAGCTGGGGGTCTCCACACTCCCCCTGCTGAGAAATCAGTCAAAATGCCAGCGCAGTCCCACCTGGGAAAAGCCAACCCTGTGGCACCTGACGGACCAGCGTCAGTGTCACGCCAGGCCCGAGGCATTCACCCCTGACGGGAACACAATGGTGTGCAGCCTGCCGGCAGACGCGGGCAGGTACAGATAATATTGTTAATCATGCAGAATGGCAAACAGGCCTCTCAGGACAAAGAGGGATTGCAGCACAGCGATTGGAGAATATCTCCTCTCCTATTTTTTCGTCATTTCTCACCGCTTAAGCACAGAAAATTTCATTTTGCTATTTTCCACCTCACAGCGTGTATCAGCCAAGGTGTTTGGTTCTGATATACCAGAATGGAGAGTTTTGCCTTTTACGGCAGGCATGAATCACATGAAACATACCGCCCCCCTCCTCAGCCCTCATTCTTAATCTAACTCCAGCAACAATGAGTGCACATTGCTCCAAAATCTCAACATTGTTTTTCTTCTGTTTCCATTCGTCTGAATACTAGCAGATATTCTACAGGAGTGCTTTGTAAAATGAGATAAGCACATTTCTTTCCCCTACAAGCATGTTTAATTTCTCATATATTTTAATAAGGCTAAATGGCCCCATCTGGGTTTGCAGAGCATCATCTACTTATGTTTCATATTTTGCGTCGCATCCCATTAACAGCGCATTAAAAAAAGAAAAGAAAGCTTCATCTTTTTATACACGCAATAAATAGAGGCCTGTATCCTCGACAGTGATTCACAAAGCCCTGTGAAAAACCCAAGGGGATTATGGGTAAGATCAACTTCTGTAAACTGTGTTAAAACGGCTTTGGAAACTATAAAAGACAAATTAGACGCTTAACTTATTTTAAAGTTGTTGTCAAGGATGTTGCCTGAAAAAACAGCAAGTTCAATCAATTCAAACATTGAAGTTGTCGTCTTTAAAGTGTTTTTATAAAACTAAATTATCAAGGTCGTGATGACCTCATCACTTTTTGCAGATGTTGTAGGAAAAATTATATTACCTACGCATAAAAGAAGAAGGCCGTCTTTTCATCTCTGCAAGCAAGAGTGAAAGAATTGAGTTTGTAAATTGTTTTTGATGAAAAGGGTCACAGCAGAGGCGTTTAAATGTTAGTGGGTTGGAGGTACATGTGAAGTGTTCTTTAATATGCCGTGGACAAATTTTATTGTTTTATGCAAAAACAACAGTTAATTCAACAGATTGTCATGCATGTAACATAAAGCCAACATTGGGGTAATATTAAAATGACTCCAAATGATTTATGAAATCAATTACCAGACAGATTACAAGAAAATTCTGGTTTCACATACGTTGCATTTGAGTTTTCTGCATGTTCCACATACATTGTGTCATACACATCCATTCAATAAAACTATAAAACAGTTTTTCCAAGTAAATGTTTACATATTTTATGTTTTAGCTCAATTTTATTCAAACCCCACAACTTTAAAATGGAGGCCTGTAGCTCCCGTGAACCCAAACCAAGGACAGTGTCTTTGTGTCAGATTCTGTCCGAGCTGTGCAGTGTGGACCGAGACTCCTGCTGCTGGCAGAAACTGTGGGCCGCAGATTGAGTGACATCAGCAGCAGCACTGGTACATCTGGGGTGTGATTGGAGCAGAGAGCTGAGCAGAGGATGTGTCACAGACAGCACTGCATCACAGAACCCCACTCTTTACACCTGACAGCAGTCGTGTTCATGCGCCTGGACTCCATCCTCTGCCAGACGTTGCGACTGTAGCCTGCGCTCCCCAGTCAGAGATAAAGGCATGCTTGCTAAAAAGCTAGAATGCGTTCTGCAGATGGCTGCTTTGCTGTGATATCTTAGGTGTGAGAAGGAGAGATGCTGAGATTTTCCATTAATTTTTGTTTATAAAGGTATCTACCTCCCTTGAGGTGCGAGTAGACAGGTGTAAAGACTGTAAAGATCTTGCATTTTTAAGCTTCTGTGTGTAATGTTTTGAGTTTTGTTTGGCTTAAAGTTTATAGATGCAACAAACTTTTATGCGAGTGTGACAGCACTGCTAAACTTTGGCGCAAGAAGCTGCTCACTTTTACATATAGAAGCTGAAATACATGATTTTCAGCTATGTGAAAATTACCTGAAAGGAACTGTGGTGCTTAAATGGATACTGTGAGTTTGAATCTGGCCTGCAACATTTTCTGTACTTTTCTATTACACTGCTTCTATGATCTCCAGAATATTTAATGGCAAACAGTGACGGAATAATGTGTGTGTGCATGTACTGTCTTTCACAATGAAATATTTCCTACTTCTGACAAATACACATGGCTAACAAGCCCACCAATCAAAGCAAGATTAGGAATAAGGACCTCCAAATCACGTCTGTGCTGACCTTAAAAATGAAGAGCTGGGCAGAACATCTGGTTCATCAGCTGTATTCTATGCATCAGCGGGCAGAGAGACACACTGGAACAGGTTTGGCGGCTGTCTTTGACAGCAACAGTTAATTTCCAACATAATCAATTTATGTGGAGCTCCATAATAACCATCTGTGTGCCGCACTGGTGACTGAGTTTCAGAGGAACAATGCGTTTCTTTTCAAATGTCTCAGCCAATAGGAAGACATGTCCAGTTCTGCCATATGGGATTATACACACTGTGTGTGGGCCTTTCTTATGTGCAAAACTATCATCTGACTTGTATTTCAAGAAAGCATCCTAACAAATACAGATTCAATTGCAAATGTCCCCAAAAATATGAATGTCTTATGTTTTGGTACAGCAAAATTTGATGACAAAAATAGAGGCGTATTGGGTGTGGCCCTGGCCTCTAACAAGGTTACTCCTTATGGCAACTTGTGACACGCACCCTCTCCCTCACCTTTGGTGTCAAAATGAGGCAGGGAACGTGCCACTCACGCGATAACGGATTCACCTCCGTAAGCCAATTACACCAGGCCTGTCATGGCTGAACGCGAAGAGCAGTTTGTGTACAGACGGAGGCAAAACCAGGGCTCTGAAAAAAACTGAAACCCGCTCCTTGCCCTCTGACCCCAGCACATGCTATTAAAATGGCAGGTGTAACGGGGTAACGGCTAACATCTCAGAACACTTTAACCTTTACCAAATACTCAAAGGTGAAAGAGAACTTTCCCAAAACAGGAAACCAAACACATGCACATTAAAATGAACATAATTGTGAGCATCATACCCTTTTGGGTGGGCCAAATGGGTTTTAAATGCAACTTTGTTTGCTTTTGATAATTAAATGTGCATACTTACTGTAGGTAAAAAGATTATAAAAAACACTGATGATGCACAGTATCACTGACTGTCAAGTTCTGTTGCTATTTTGCATAAATTCATTAATAAATAATTTAAAAATAAATTAAAAATTCTATATGTTAACATGTTGAACCCTTGTCTCCTTTCACACTAAGCAAGGACTGTACCGCTAGACTCACACAAATCACGTGTTACACAAAGAAGTATTGAGCAGTTAAAAAGCTTGCAGTTCATGAAGCTCACCTGGTAGCATGTGGAGCTAGCCATAACAAGGTCATGTGATCGATAGATTCGACAGAATGCCTGTACTTTAATGTATAGCTTGAACGCACTATAGTTTCTCTGGGTCATTTTTTCTAGCAAATGGTTAAAAGAAAATTGAAAAAATGGAAAGTAGCAGTTGGGATTGAAATAAAACCCATCTCAAGATTTCTATTGTTGCTTTGCAGTTTTAACATGCTAACAGACTCATAATGACCTTGATGAACTTAATATTTGAAGCCCCTTCAGTAGTTTCCTCACATTTTCTATGTTTTCTCCAACTGTGGCACACAGAGTGCTGTGTGTCCTTGTAAAGCCTGCAAACACACTTTGCTTTCCCCTAATTGACATGCGAAGATTCCCAGCAGCTGGGAGGCTCTCTGTGAGCCCCAGCGCAACCCAGGCCACCTGGACATAATAGCCATCAGCTGCCACCATCACCAGAACACTTTGTCGGCACCACATTACAATATTCCCCCTTTTTATTTATCTCACAAGGACTGCTGCCATTGTCCTCTCTTGGCTGGGATAAAAGAAGAGATTTATGACAAGCAAGATGCATGTTTGAAAGTTTGATTACTTGTCCACTATAATTTGCTGTCTCTCGTTCCTTTACATTATAGCAATTATTGTTTATGTTTGTGTAAAAAAAAATAATTATTCCTTCTTTCTCATCTGGCATTTAGAACCTGACACATTTTCTTCTCATCTTTAATTCAGGAATTACTTTTGCTCTCTGCTTTCCAATCGGAGTCCTTTGATTCCGCTCCTACTTCTCAATTCTTTATGGATCTCTGCATTTCAAAGAGTTTGCTTTCTTATTCAGAGGCGAATTGCAGGCCAAGTCTTCGAATGAGACTGCCCATCTGAGGTTATCTGGTTTCAGCAGGGGTTTGCTCATCTCCAATTCAGGTCGTACTCAGCTGCACAAGGGGACATAAAAGCCAGCACGGCCGTGTCTTGTGATCCCAGTAAGCCTGGCTGTTAAAAGGCTTGATCAGCCAGGCTTCCACCTGGACTGCCTGACCCTGGCACCAGTGCCAGAAATGCATATCAATGCCAAAGAAGTAAACAGAAGGAAAGATTGCCCTCAGCCTTTTTGCTTAAGACTGTAGTGAAGGTCTATTGAAAAAACAACAAATTACCATAAAAACACTGCAAAACACTGCCCCTTTGATGAAGCTTTTATACAATCTCATCTTATATGTTTTTAGACAGACACTTTTATCCCAAATATACAGTGAAATCAGGTTGTGCAAATTTTCAGGTTGTGTTCGCAGAGAATCAAATCATGACCTTGATGCTCAACAGGAAAAATGGAGGAATTCCTAATAAACTAAACCTTCAAGTTTTCTTTTCTTTTTGAGTTTTCTTTGCCATGTTGATGCACTTCCTATCGAAACAGGAAGCTGTGATGGGGCATATCAAAGGGATTAAAACAGTTAACAGCCTTTAGTTTATATCACAGAACATAATTTGCCTAATCAAAAGTAGGAGGTATCAGGAGGAAGAGCACTAAAGACAGTATTGTAATGTATAATGTAAATAACATAGAATAAACTAGCCTACAGATTAAAGCTGTTAGCCTCAAAGCTAACAGAAATGGCCAAAAGCCACAAAACTCCATGATGGCTTTTGGCATTGACTTTAATGTCCAATAATGTCCTTTTTAGACAAACATAAAACTGTTAGGGCTTATTTACATCTTTGTATTACATATGATGACCTCTGTGTATACCTTTAACATGTGTTGACCCACAGGCTATGGTGTGCAGTACACATCTGGCTGGGGTGATGCCTGAATGGGTTGGCCTGGGGTGGGACACCAGCTGAGGGTGCACATATGAAGCCAGGCCTTGTGTATTATAAATAAGGACTTTAATGGAGACACTGACAGCTGTACTGTCATGTATATACTGAAAATATACATGAAGCAAGCAAAGTGGTGGTTGCGCTCTTATTTTAGGCGTATATGATATTAAGCACGTATGATGAGCCAATGACATTAAACTGTAATGTTTATATTGGTGTATGTGTAGGAGGCAATAATGTTACTATAGATTTTTTCTATTAGAAAAAATAGAAAAAAAAAAAATAGATTTTTTCTATTCTATTAGAGATTATTGTTTGAAATGCACAAATGAAAAAACAAGCTGAAATGGCTTGTCTTGCTTTTCAAATGTGCAATCAATTAGCAGAAATTAACACAACTAGTTTCAGGTGTTAATAGCACTGTTCATTAGCACACACTGTCTGTGTTGTTTTATTGCACAATTTGCTAAAAGTTACAGAGAACCTCGCAAATGTATCTACACAATCTGTACTAAACACAACTCTCTCAATTTCTCTTCTTTTCACCATTATCTCATGACTGCTAACATGATCATTAAAAACCTTACTTTACCAATAAAATTCTGTTACCCAAGTGCTTATAATGGCCAGTAATAACCCAATGTTAGTTGCCCTAGTCAAATAGCGCTGAGTTTTATATAAAAAGACATCTATTAGATCTATTATGAGCCTAATTTACATAGAAAGAAGGTGCGTGCTTAAAACAATGACTTCATTTAAATCCAGCACAGCGTTATTTCATTGCATTAAGCTAATGGTTAAACTGGATTATAGGTGGTTAGTGAACCGTATGCAGGTTTTTAAAAACCTGAAATATTGATTACAAAATTCACCCATCGTGTTCAAGCGTTTCTAAAGGTAAAATGAACTAATCTTAACCCAGAGCACTTGCACCAACATCTACGCTAATATATGCATAGCACATGCACGGCAACACAAGGCTACCCACCACAAATAAAAGCCCACAGACACGAAGAGACAGCCGGCATTTGCTGTGTTTGAGGAATTTGGGGATTTGATAATTTCCTGTTCTCTGAAAGGGATGGCAGCACCTGGTCGCCACAGCTGTACTTCATTTGGAGAGCAATTTGAACAGCGGAGAGGGAGGCAAGAGGAGCGCCTGCCTTGTCATTAAGGGCTGCAGAATGGCCTCTGTTTGTTAGACACATGGCACAGAGTTAATGCTTTTGAATGAGGAAACGGCCGCTGTTGATGCTGTCGTGAATTTCTCCTAAGTGTTGGCAACATCTAAAAAGCCACTCCAACAAAAAAAAAATCACATTTCCAATTTTTTCTCGTCAGTGAACGTTAATTATAAAATAATGTTACACATGAAAACAGTTTCTCAATGAAGTCGGTAACATAACTTTTCTTTATTGCTCACTTGTACTGCATATTATATGCGTGCGCATATTTTGCTGCTTTGACACACGCGCAGATATGCACAAAAAAACTATTTCCATTGATCATAAGCAGAACCTAAAAGTGGGGATATGATTTCAAAGCTACACCAGGACAGAAATATTGTTGATTTGGTGGTTGGCGTCCCGTCTCCCGGTAAATGATGTAACTGATTTTGACGCGCACATGTGCGTGGTGATGGGGGAGGAAATGTACGATCAAAGGGGGGTTCTTCATCGCCACATCAGAGATCCCTGTTTCATTTTGTATTCTACCAATCTGTCCAAACAGTCTGACAAATTCCTGTGATAGGGAGTTAAGTTATTTCCTCCTCTTTTATTTAGCCACAGATGGGGCTAAAAGTGCGGCGTGAAAACACAGATCCGCAAAGGTGAAAAGAGCTGCCGCAGTATTGAGGGATTTGGAAGAAAGTAGCAGCCCGAAAGAAGAAAATATAGTATACGTTTTAAAAAGTTATTTTTTAAATGTTTCTGTAGAACACAGCCATGATTTGTGATGCATTTTATTGCATTTCAGAGAAACACTTTCTCTAAATTATCATCTTAGTTTTTGATGTTAGTTGTAATTTCACATTGATTTAATTTTTTTGTGCTTTTATTTTATTTGTTTTATGTGTTTTGTTGAACTTTGGTATCACACAGATTCATAACTTTCAAAAATAAGATGAATTAAAGGTGAAGTGATTTCTGCATTACTAATGCCACTAAACAGAGTTTTAAAATTAATGATTGTATTTAAGAAGGTTTTACAAACACCTAGCCTGCCATTGGTCAATCAAACAAATAGTCCCGCCCCAAATTCACATCATTAAATCCCATAGGTTCATAGTATTTCCATCAATCATCACACCAATGACTCACTTATAATTAACTCTGCCTAAGATGGGATAGCAGACATGTTAATGTTGGAAACAATCACACATATTACCTTTAAGTACAGGGTGATGTGAGTTTCATCCTTAATTTTCCCCACACATGCAGCTGTTTTATAGATAATAGCAATGGGACACCATGGATCCTCATCATGGGCTCGCAGCCCCCTGAGGAGGCCAGTACAGCATGCTTATTGTTAATGGGGATGTTAGTGCATCTGCAGGCAGTGTGAGGAGAGCGATCAGAGTCAGACAGAAAGGGGGGAGTTTGCATCTGCCAGGTGGAGAAGTGTTGTTAAGCTCCATCATCACCATCCATGAGCCACACAATGCTGCACTGCTGCTCTGATGAATCAGACATGCATCAGTCATGCGGTACATCTGCATTGTGTTAATGCAGGACAGAGGCACATTCACGCCCCTCATCCACACCTTTGGATCCTCTTATCTTCTTACCCATTAGAACCGTTTCCAAACTGTTTCAATGTCTCTGTCAGACATTCCATCCTCTCTTCTCTGTTGTCTCTGTAAACTTACTAAACTAACCAACTAAAAATGAGTAATGTGAGTCAAAAATGTGTTATTTGCTCACACACATGCTGTTTTACACGCATGCTGCGACTAAGGCTGGTTTAAATGTTTTTTTTTTCAATATGGCTAGTAGAAAGTCTAGACTGCTCTTTCTCACATCACATCTTTTTCAGTAAATGGGATACTAGGGCTGTCAAGCTTCAACAAGGACAGAAAAGTTACACTTAAATTAAATTACACTGTATACGTCTTTTCATGTGTGAGTGAAATTTGTGGGATATGACGAAAGGCAAGATGTTGACAGAATTTTAATTTTGGGATATACTGTCCCGTTAAATATACCAACGTCTTGCTAACAGCATTCAGAGACAAACCAAACACACAAACAAACAAAGAAACTTCCTCTGAGCTGTGTGGAAACTTTAGCACGTTTAAGCAATGTGGTGCGTGGGCCTCAAGGGGCGATGAGGAGATTTGGGTCACGGAGGGCGTTTGGCTGCTCTCCTCTCTCCTGTCAGATGTCTCGCATCCAGACCCCGGATGCGTTCGAGTGTGTGCGTGTGTGGCACGACCACGGCCCGTCTGCAGCAGATGCGAAGCCCTCATGTCAGAATCTGGCGATGGCGCGGTGGCGCTGCGGAGCCCGATCATACCTCATTGAGCCGTTTCCCCCTTAGCAGATGGCGCGCTGCTGCGGGCGCTCCTCTTCCTGATAATTACCAGCCTTCGCCACAGATGGAAATGTCAGTCAGCTCTCACAGGTCCCGGTTCCTGCCATTGCCTCCGTCCACCGCCCCTCTCTACCTAGACAAGGCACTGCCAACCTTCACCATGTGCTTTGTGACTGCTGACTAGGCAGACAACAAAGAGAGAAGGTGCCTCATAAATATTCATGTGGAGATTGTAGGTACACCGAAAGGCCTCCATGTGGCTTGGCCATTTCGGACACCAGCTTACTGGTCTCTATCGCCTTGGCCCTTTAGTAACGCTTAGTGCCTTTTAGCCTAACGTAAAATGGGAAAAAAGGACTTAAAAAGAGCATTGCTTGTGCATCGCTGGTTTGCAAAGGCATATTTAGGAGATTAGGATAACTGTGTTTGCAAAATGGATTAATTCTACCAGATGCTGGAACAAACCCCCACTTATCTGTGATAAGGTGAGCAGATGTCTCAACTTGGCACAGGCATTCAAAGAGTTTTATTACTCTGCATCTAAAGTATCCCAGGAGATGCTCCACACAGCAGCCACACATAATCTACCGTAGCTGAGAACAAGACTTCAGGGTTTGCGCTGTTATTTGTCTTGCCAGTGTAAGTATTTGTGGGGAAATGTTTATAGTGTTTAAAAGTTCAAGTAGATTAAGTCAGACTAATGCTCTAGTGCAGGATTGAGTTAGTGTGTAAATATAGTGTTGCAGTCTTAGCCAGAGCGATAGCAGATAATCTTACATGAACTGTAATTGCTGCTTTATGTCTTTGAAGGCCTGATGCAGTTAACGATGATAACTTTCTATGAATTCATTGTCCATCTAATTATTTATCTTATTGAATTAGAAATTAAAATACACAAACACACTTTAATTATATAACTTATATCATATTTCATATATTGTCAGTTATATAACCTAAAAATTAATACGTTCATAAAAATGTTGATGGATGTATTATGTCTATCGAAACTGAGAAACATAATTTGCTTAAACTATTACAGAAATGAGGGAATAGTTAAAAAATATTCACAGATTGATAGTGCAACTAAATTATATATTCTAAATAATATCTCTGGCAGCCACCTGGCATCTGAAGCGATCTAACACAATGAGAAAAATGAACATGCCATGAAGACTAATAAACAAAATGGCTCTGAATTTATGAGGTGTGCCCGCAGAGAGCTGCTCAGTGCAAGCTTCACTTGCTATGGGAAACCACAGGTAAAGTGGAAATGACTCATATGTAAGAAGATAATTCACAGCAAGCTCAGCTGATGCATTGTGGCATTGTCTACTGTTGCAGCACATACAGTAGGTGTTGATGCAGATGCCCCAGGAAAACTGTTTGCAATACACTAAGGCTGAGGCACTTAATACAGTGTAGACAGACTCTTTAAGACACTCATATTCAACACAATCTAGTTTATATTGATGAATACCACTTCTAGGGTTCATTTGCTTATGAGTACCTCTTTTTTAAATTTTAATGATTCATATATGAGAGCAGCTTAAAAAAATCTCTTTCAATTACCCCATAGTGCCAACCCACCCTCACAAGTCAGCTTTACCGTACTTTAAATCATTACCTAAAATGTTACAAAGTATACTTCATTAAGTAGACAGTGCCTTAGTTTAGTTTGCCAACAACTTTGATTTCTAATTTATAAAAACGATGATTACATCTGAACTAGTAAACAAACAACACAGGCTCATGTATAATTTCAATGAACAAGGTACAAATCCTGCTTAAAACCAGCACATCGGTGCATAAAACAGTTTAGCAAACAAACCTGCAGAGTGACAACTGATGCAACACGTTAGCAACACGCATTACAGCGAGAACGCAACACGCCGGTAGTGGAACCTGTTCAATTCACATCCCTCCTCAAAGATGTAACCTTATTATTTTGAATGTCCTGGGGCACAACGGGCTCATTTAAATTTCAGAGATGGCTAAGTTTTTTTCCACACCTTTTTGAGATGCTACAGTTGCATCAGAATTTCCATGCAGTATTAATGCATGAACTAAATACGTGTTTGGTGGTGAGCAGTGCTTTTAGTTATTTATAGCTATTTTATTCAGGTAATATGATACTTGTATGATATTAAATATCATACAAGTTATACATCATTATATATATAGTATATTTATAATAAACTTAAGAACAGGAGAACTCAGAAAGTTAATAAAGACCATAGCCAGAACATAGGACACAGGAACTAAAACAAGGCACAGGTGAGACTAATCAGCAACCAAAGAAACTAATAAGAACTCAATGGGTAACTGTGAGAGCAAACTATGGACCAATTAAAATAATTATCACCTGAAATGAACTAGGATCAGAATACATGAAAAACAAAACCAGGACAGGAAAGTGACCCCCTGTAACTTACCACATACCTTTACATTATTATCATACTGCATTTATATTTGACTGTTTAGCTACCTTAACAACAATCTATGTTAAATTTCTGTATATATTAATACAAATATATAAAATGTTGGAAAGACATGTATGTGTGGATGGCACTGAGTGTCCGAGGATGGGATGGAGTGCTCTGTTTTCCTCTTGCAGCCCTGAATCATTGTGGAGCCTTATTTTGATTCCAACCCATTATGCAGATTGTATGAGTTCAGATGGGGAATATAAGTGCAAAGGCCACAGTCCTCCTTTAAGCCTGGCAGAAATTTGCACTTAAAAGCCATTTGTTGCAGACAATGGCACAGGTGCAATGTCCTTGACAACGCTTCATTTTCTCCTGTGAGGCAGAAAGTTGGAGTCACACCTGTTTGGTCTTGTGTTCCCTCTCACTCTCGTTCTCTCTCGCTCTCGATCAAGAAAGAGAGACAATTTCTGTCACTGTTTTTTTCTTATTAAAAGGTTTTAGATGGTCGTTGACATATATTCTTGGATATAGACCTGCAGATACTGTATTATATTTGTCATCCCTATATGTTGGGACATTTGCGTCCCCATTTGATAATACTGCAATTCTTTAGAGTACAGTTATTTAAAACTGTGAAATACTTGTTTCTGCATGAATAAATGTGATACATTGTACTTACTATACACATGTGTGTCGTTCTGGGTAGGTTAATAGAGGTCTAGAGTGTATACATGAAGACACTTTATATATATTTACAATTTAACAACATGTATTTACACAATAGGACAATAGGTTTATTGTATTACATTTATGTATGTACACTGTAGTTAAAGACACCAACTATAAAGTGGGAGCCAGTTTTTATTTAGTAGATTTACACTCTGCTTTTGCATTAATTCAAGTGCTGGTGTTTGACTCTGTGCCACCAGAGCAGTAGGATTGACCTCTGCTTCAATCTGCTGCCTGATAAAATCATCATCTGACTTAAATCATATTTTTATGATGTAGATTAATTGCTCCCTAGTTTGCAGAATCTTGCTTTTGACAGATTAATAAGCGGCCATATGCTATTTGTGGCTTATTGAAAATGGGATGTGATTTTCATTATGACACTCAGTAATGGCAGACTCACTCACATTGATGAATATCCATTAATTCACTTTAGCTGAGATTATAAGCACCATAAATCTTAAAATAATCAACAATGAAGATATTTTCCTATGGTGTTAGGATTATTAAAAGTAAATCCTAGCACTTATTTTGAAAGTGTTCTGTTTTTTGGACTCATGAGGGTTGTGTGTAGATTTGTTCACACAGGGTTATAGAATTGACCCACAATCTGTACCTTACTAGAGACTGTACAGCTTTGCTCCATCACTGTGGCTTAGACATCTCATTCGGCTCTTTTAAATGTTAAAAGTCCAACACAACTATTCCTGTTAAAGAAATATATCAAAAGCCATTGTGCCCATCTGACCTTATAACTAGGCAGTGAAACAACAGTTAACAGCATTTACATAGTGAGCATAAAAGAGAGAAAGTGAGTGAGTGAGAAAAAAAGCTAGGTGACCTTGTTACCAGTCGGGCTGAGTTGGACAGGCTGGTAGGAGGTTTGTGTCTACGGGGAAGGACAGACAGATGCTCACTCTTTTTCCCAGGGTGAGACATCTCGCCCGGCACAGGCATCAGACAATCTGGCCCTAGCAGCTGTAACCCTAATGATCACTGGTGGCGCTGCACCTGACCAGCTTAACGCTCGCCCAGCCCGCATGCACCCCCGGCCCGCCAGTCTCCTCTTTGACCTACAGCAGCTCTAAACTCTGTGAAAAAAACAGACACACACACAGATGAGCACTGCAGTGTAAAGCTTCTGCGCACAGGCAAGCGGAGCGAGGAGAGAAAGGGAAACAGAATGAGGGTCTGCTCCCCATGGACCCTCCATGATCTTTTCTGAGCTGTTTATCTGAGTGCTCCCATACTGCTCTCCGGTGGCCCAGGGGCCCTGGCTCCATTCTTACTGAACAGGCTGCTCTCTAAAGCGGGCTGATACAGTAGTTTCAGAGCTCCTGCTCTGATCCCAGACCCTCAGAGGGAAGGGTTATGAGTGTTTGGGCTGGATTAATTACACGCTGTCCGCAGAGAGGTTATGCTAATTTATCTGACCACACAGCGCGCTGAACTAGTGACATGATACAATGCAGTGTGCAAACTCGCTGGTTCCCTCAACTTTTACTATGGATCCCCGGGGAAGAGTAGAAAGTTTGATTCTTGCTGTTTAAAAAAACGGGGGAAATTAACCTTAAACAAATAGTTCACCCAAAAATACTAATTTATCATGCAAAGTTATTCTGTACTGATGTCATTCTAAACAGCTAAAGCTGTTATCTGTAATGCTGGAAATTTTGTTTAAAAAAAAAAAGACCTAAATAAATTAGAAAAACACACCATTAAAGTAGTTTATGGCTATAGTTTTTTGAAAATACCATAGTTTCATTCATTCATTGATAGTCATCACCTCCAATGCACTGTCAACCTGAGTACCAAACCACTGAGTCAGTGAGTGGAACTAAAGAACCAGATCAGTTCATTTCATTGGACAGAACTGGACTGTATGAAGTACGTCTGTGGTACTTTTTGCCTTATGTGTGATTGACATGCTCACAACAAAGTGTCATTGTACAAAACCTTTTCTATTCCACTGAAAAAATATCAACAACACAAGGTTGAGCAAATAAAGAATTTTCATTTTAGGTTTCTCATTTTACCGTTTCTTTAATACCTGAGAAGTCAAATAAAACATTTTTATACAAAAGGACACACACTTCTTGTGTAAAATAGATTTTTTAATAGATCACAAGAGGAAAAACACACGACTCATTCCTCACACTCAAGCGTTCAGCAGAGACCAGATGCGATCACTTCAAAAGGGGGTGCTAGTTAGCTGCTGTCAGAACTGCCTCTCGGCTTCGCAGCGAGCGAGCAGAGATCTGTGTGTGTGGATTAAACGGTGCACAGCATGTTTTTACCAAGCTAATTCTAAAACTTAAAAACCTTCCAGGCTTAAATCAGACTCATAAAAGATTTCATAACAAGTACCTTTCTTCCCTTTTAATGCGTTTTATTATCCAGCCGCCTTGATAGTTCGCCTAAATAATCAGGATGTGATGTTTTGAGAAAACTACACTGCATTACTATAATAACATCTCATCTGTTCGATAGCCGATATCCACAACCTACTCTCTCGATAATGAAAAGATCTGGAAATCGAGGCTTACAACTCTTTGATATTCCAATGTATTCTCAAACAGAGTGGAACAGACTGCAAGGGTACGAAGAAGAAATGTCTGCTGTTGTGTGGCAGCCAAGCCCACAGACTGACTGCTGCTCTGTGTATCTGTCTGCTTTGGATAGCACATGTGACACAGACATTTCCCAGTCATTGTGACAGAAGACTTTTCCAACACTGCTCTGAGAACAGTTTTTATTTAGGCGTATTTACATCAAGACAGGCCGGCTTCTTTCAGTCTCTCTCAAGAGCTGGGTTGTGTGTTGTTGTCGGGTCAATCTGTCACCCTTGACAACCGTGGTATTTACATAATGCTTTCCCCTTTTGTGGGTTAAACAGGCATGTGAACATACGGTACAATGATCAAAAATATAAATCTTTATCATGCACCCTGTGCCAGGCTGAGAACAAACCTAAAATCAACCACAAAAAATAAGAAAATAAAATTTAAAAAATAGGGGAAATGGGTGTTGTAGTTTCATATGTGCTTAGGTAGCTGTAAGATTGTTCAGTTGAAAGGCCCTCAGCTCAAGGGCCTTAATTTAAATGGTAATAACACTGTCCACTGCCCAGATGCTGTTATTAATATCCCTGTATATTTCCAAACTCTCACTCTTCCAGCGGTATCTTTTATTAACACAATACTTTTAATGGCTCTAAATGCATTGATCTGCCCATCAGTAACAAATTAGCTTGCATCTATAAATAAATGCCCCGCGAAAATGAGAGGTACTTAAAATGCTTTTTTAAAAATATTTTAAGAGTTCTGTTTAAAAATTACATGAAACCAATGACCAATCTACTCTGCATTGAAAACTGGCCTCTGCCTCCATCTGATTCTATGGTAGGGTATTGACAGGGGTTAAATTAAGTTTGGATATTGGTGAAGGAGGATTTTTAGAGGAGCTTTCTGGTCTAGTGTGAAAATTGCATCATGAGTAAGAAGCCCCGGGTTTATAACCTGCTTAAGCCTAATGTTGTTTGTTTGTTTAATAAACCAAGTAAATATGAAATTTGAAATTTAATTTTGTGATTTGTCTTGATTGGAGATTTACATGAATCACACATTGTGCACGACCCATCCTGCTGTAAACAAAAATGTATTCCTAAATCAAGCTTGCATCTACAAAATGGAATGGACTGATAAATCTTTTTGGGAATTGAGGGTGGGAGAACTAAATGCATGGATGGGTTTCACCCAGCGCTTGTCTCAATCAATAACTGAGGTAGGTTTTTACATAACCACCCTGTCTGTGCACAAATATCTACATATATCCACTTCACAAAAGGAGGACTCATCTCTGCTGGTGTGCTTTTTATCAGTGGCACCAGCAGTCCACAGCTCACGTCATCCAGTGGTGTTGCACATTACCAAATTAGTCCCAGTATCAGCTGTTATCTACTGCTGCTGCAGCTGCCAGGGTGGGACTGCTCTCTCCTCTCCCACCCCTCCACCAGCTGCAGCTTGCTGAAGGATCCCAGGCCATCAGTGATCTTGTGTTGAGCCTCCACAGACTCCAGGAAAAGGCTCTTTCTTCCTTTAAAGGCAGCAATCTTGGCTGTGATGTATAAAAACATACTAGTATAAATTATATGTATATATATTGAATGCCAAGTTGGAATGATCTGGCTCTTTTTGAAGTGATTTGAGAACAGAGATGGGAAACACTGGCAAGTGCTCTAATGCACTTTATGTTCTGATACAGATGTGTCTACTTGACTCTTCTTACAGTGTATGACAGGAAGGACGGTGGTTGTCGCCCTGGCAGGCGCCTGAACAAGCAATACAGCCCTGCTCAAATAAACCACTTAAGCCCGTCTAAGCTGGTTCGCTGGTCTTAACTAATCAGAACATCTTTACTGGTTTGCTGGTTTTAGTTGGTTTGAGCTAAAAACAGCAAAGCTGGTGTTTAGCTGTTAAGTTTAACCAGATGACACATGCCCAAAAACCTCTCCAAAACCAGCAAATAAGAGAAGCTGGGCTGGGCCTCAAACCTATCTAGGCAGAAGTTATCAGATGACTCATGCATATCCTTTTGTGACATGCTGACTAAATACCATCTCTGAGATGCTCCACAAGAGCCTGTGCTTACTTCAGATGTTAGTTCACGATTAGCTATTGGATCATAGACAGGGGTATAAGGACCACAACCAGTCTCATCCCACTTCATAGAGTCTCAGAGCATCAGGTGAGGGCACATCATGGGCACATGGTGACAGCTGTAGGTATCCAACGAGTGCAGCCGACAAGCTGTGACAACCTGAACTGTGTTCTGCCATTCAAACATAAATAAAGTCTTTTTGGCATATAAATCCACATGCGCTAATAATGCTTGCCAAGGATTTTTCCTCTTCATACTGTTTCCCCCTCGTTCACACAACAAAATACTGAACACAACATTTCTAACAAGAAACACTGACGCTTATCTTCAGTAGAATAAAGATTTTATCAAATCATAAAGTGTTTCAGGTTGAATCAGAGTTGTTGGATCAGAGATGTTTCTTCTGGATTTTAAAATATCACAAATAAGACAAATAAGTTATTGACAGGCAGCTAGAGTACATGTCTATGAAATAGTATGTTTAGAATGTATAGTATAACTCACTATACTTTATTTGAATCTGACTTTTGATTGTATACTTTGAATTTGAATTTAATGTGAATCTGACTTTTGATTGTATACTTTGAATTTAAATTTAATGTGAATCTGGCTTTTGATTGTATACTTTGGCATCCTGGTAAATGTGAGCACAGTTTGAGACATTTCTTCTGAGGAGACATGAAATCACTCAGTGCTGTCTTAACCTCAGTGCTGTCTAGGAGAAACAATCAAGATATTTAAAAGACCTCATTTGTAATTTTTCATTTTAGGGGGTTAATTTCATGCCCCCCAAAGTTCATCAATATTCCTGACGCAATTAATTTGATTATTAATATATTTTATTATTGATATAATTAATGAGCTGTCAATTTCTGTAAATTATTGATGGAACTACTGAATGTAGTTTAAGCATTGTGACTGAACGTTTGTTCTCTTCACAGCTGTATTTCCTGATGTCTTGTTGTGTAGCCTCAGGCGGACTTTACAAAGCCCAAAAATAAATGGGGGGCGATTACGGGCTGAACCGCACTGCTTCTTAAGCAACATTTACTCTGCTGATGGTGTCCTAACCCTGGGACACTCGGAAAGAAAATCTCCTGTTGCCATGGCAACTTAGCACATTCTTTGCCAAGAACTTGACCTGCTCCTCTACGAGCGGCTAGACTGCCAACCAGTCTCTTTCCTCCTTGCATCCCACCACCAACACCCCCCAGCCCTTGTGGCTTCTGTCTCCACTTAGATAGCCATCCTGTGTGGACAGCAAAAAAATAAATAAATAAGGAATCCCCTGTAAGCTGTTAAATTTGCTATCGCATTAGCCCAGCATTGACTCTAATACTCATAAGATGAAAGTTGCAGGGCATGCAGAATTTCTCTGTGTCTAGAGAATTTATGTGGGGAAAGCTGCCGTGATGTTGAAGTAGCAATAGTCTGTTTTTTGAATTACAGAAAAAAATTGTGTGAGTAAGAAGATATAATGTCAATTTATTACTTGGCTAATCTAATTTAGGATTAGCGCATGAACAGGACTCAAAAGCTTGGATTTTCTGTGACATTCCTTTCCGGGGAAGGGCATGCATCATTTTCCAGTTTCCTGCGCACACATCATTCAAACCCTTACAGAGAGCAAATACCCAAGCTAATGTTTTCTCTGATCTGTGGAATTTTTCTGGCTGGGCAATCTTAACCACCCGCCTTGAACGGACCATACAACAGGAAGTGACACATTAGAAGAACAAGCTCCTGCCTTGTTAGATAATGTAATGAAAGGCAGACAAAGCTGAGCCATTCGAACCAAAGGGGATTTGTCTGTTGATAAGGCCTGACAGGGACGACTGTTTGGTGACTCTTTTCCCATGGCCTTTGCTAATAGATGTGAGTGGAGGCCGTCTCACTGCCTCTTAGTGCCCAGATACACACTTGGTAAGCAATTAAAGCCAATTAAAACCTTCAGGCAACGTCACCACAACCCGATCCCATTGAAAACAAACTGCATTCCACTCTATTACCTCACAGAATTAATAGCATGTCTTTGATGGGTTCCTCAAACAGTGAATGCATTAATAATTTCCTAATACATCAATATCACCTTAGCACGGCTAAAGAATGACTGTTTTCATGTAAAGAGACAGCTGTTAGCCGCCCCTCGTGACAGTAATCTTACAGGTTACATTCATCTAGAAATGCCAGAGACTTATTTGAGCATGTAGAGCTATAACTGCAAATCAAAGAACCAAGAAGACTAACAATGACCTCAGTGGTACGGCCGAGCCAGATCTATCTGGGTTTGTTTTCATTGATACTATTGTAAATGATGACAACATACTGATTAAAACACAATACGCTCATGTTCATTCACTGTATCTCACTGTTTAAAAGACTTTTAGCCTGAGCTGATGTCATGGGCTAATTAGCAAACAGTGTTACATCTCAAAACGAAACCCTCGTGCCTTCTTGCTCTCGCATCAGACTTGGAAACGAGTTTTCTGTCATCAAGTGAGATGTGGGTCACCTTTATTCTTCTCTTTAAAGCGTAGCTGCATGAAATGTTATGTTTCAAGAGACTACATGAGCTGTGATGGTTCATTTAAGAAAATCAAAGCAACATTCTGGACCTATCGTACAATAGACCTGACATCACATGCATTGTTCTAAAACTTGTGAGCTGTCTTGCTGCTTACTGCCTGCATTGCCAGATTCCCTCTAAGCCAGCATACAAAATAAAATAAGTGACTGATTAAATAACACACAATTAATATACAATATTTAGTCTAAAAACACATAATTCTTAATATGGGCAAAAGAGTTTGGCACTAACATAATGCTAAGCTAATGATGTAATTCTCTTAATTTAATTTGTACTTGTAATTACTCTTAAATTAGACTGAGCTATCACTATTGAAAACATCTTAACTTACCCTAAACCTACACCTACAGCATTTGTGTTTGGAGCATGTCAATGATGCTTAAAATGGTTTAGGTGGGCAGCTCACTAGGGGTGTGGAGCAGAGCTAGTGTGTCCATCTGTATATAACACCATCAGCCTTTAACAATGACTTATTCCCTTATTTTTAAATCAACACATGCAATATACAGTATATGCAATGTAACTATGCAATCTTGTTGTTGTAAAGCACCACACAGTTAAACAGTTTCTTTAAAGCTTTTCTCCCATTTTGAAACTGGAATGGAACAAATGAAACATTTCAAAATATCTCCAGTCTGTTGCTCTGTGTGCATCGGTCAGAACCAGCGAGGCCTGATACATGGCAGGTGCATTTCCTGTCTTTGTAATTAGAAACAAATTAGGTTAGAGTGCCTTCTCAGGCTGTGCACTGAGGGCCAATGCTCTCTGCCCCTCCAGACACACACATGCACACACGCACACGCACACACACACACACACACACACACACACACACACACACACACACACACACACACACACACACACACACACACACACACACACACACACAC
>JAZGTK010003243.1:0-28081 GCA_036877625.1 Ambastaia sidthimunki | reverse complement strand
ACACTCAACACCGGGGTACCACAGCGCTGTGTGCTGAGCCCCTTCCTCTACTCCTTCACCCTCGACTGCAGGGCCTTGAATAGATCTTACGGCATCATCAAGTTCGCAGACGATACTACGGTAATGGACTCATCAGCAACAACAATGAGACTGCCTAGGGAGGAGGTCCAGCACCTAGCCACATGGTGCACAAACAGTAACCTGCTCCTTAACACCACCAAGACGAAGGAGCTCATTGTGGAGGAAGGAGAGAGGAGGCACACATGATCCCATCAACGGGATGGCTGTTGAGCATGTCTCCTGCTTTAAGTTCCTGGGGACCCACATCTCAGAGGACCTGTCCTGGTCCTCCAACACCTCCAGCCTTGTCAAGAAGGCTCATCAGCGCCTCTTCTTCTTGAGGACACTAAAGAGGAATCAGATGTCCTCTGCCATCCTGGTGAACTTCTATCGCTGCACAATAGAGAGCATCCTAACCAACTGTGTCACAGTCTTTCAATACTGCTCCGACCCCGGTACTAGAGGTGTTCACTTCTACCACAAAGGAAATGTCTGGATTTGAGTGATGCAGGATGGGTGCAGAGGTGAATCTGTGCTTGAGGTCTTGAAATGCCTGTTGTGCTTTAGGACTCCAAGGCAGTTTAGACTGCTTCACCTTAGTAAGAGCGGTTAGAGGGGCTGCCACAATGCTGTAGTTTCATATGAAGCGCCTGTAAAAGTTAGCAAAACTCAGAAATCTTTGCAATTCTTTGACTGTTTGAGGCTGAGGCTAATGGAGTACGGCACTAACCTTTGGGTCATCCATGGTGACTCCTTCCTGACTGATGACATATCCTAAGAATGAGGTGCTGGTCATATGGAACTCACACTTTTCCTGCTTTGCATACAGATGATATTTGATCAGTGTTTTTAGAACAGCTTGGACATGGGAAATGTGCTCGGGCATGGACTTGGAATAGATTAAGATGTTGATGTAGACAATCACCCACTTGTCTAGCATGTATCTGAACATGTTGTTCATTAATGATTGGAAGATAGAGGAAGCATTGGCTAGTCCGAATGGCATAACAAGATACTCATAGTGGCCGCTAGTGAATAAGCGCTGGAACAAGGGGGAGTGGATAGTGATACTTTATGGTAATCTCATTGAGCCCATGATAATCAATACACAGACGGAATCCACCATCCTTCTTTTTAACGATAAAGAACCCAGCTGAGGCAGGGGAATTAGAAGTTTGGATGAAACCTTTGGCTAATTCTTCACTGATGTATTTTTTCATGGCCTCTTATTCTGGTTGGGATAATGGAAACACTCTGCCTTTGGGGGGAACAGTACCTGGGATTAAATCAATAGCACAGTCGATGGAACGGTGTACTGGGATTTGGTCTGCTTTGGTCTTATTAAAGGCTTCAATTAGATTTTGGTATTCAGAAGGTATGTTAGAGTTACTTGAGGAAAAAGAAGAGGGTGTGGCTTGACGGCGGATTACCTGATTCAGACAGTTTGTGTGACATGACTGAGCCCATTGACAAATCTCTCCCTTTCTCTTCAGTGGATGTCTATGCCATCCACTGTTAAGGAAGAATGCTGGATAAGGAAATAGGTTGAACAAAACTCACCGCATGTCTCTTAGTAGCAGGGTGAATGGGACAGGTAAGCTTTTGGTGTCCTGATTGTCCACAGTATTGACATAGCTGGTGGGAAATGCGACGTGTCTGTTCCTCATGAGTGATACGAGTACTTCCAAGCTGCATAGGTTCGACTGGAGTCTTGAGCTGGTGCTCAAACGTAAGTGTAGTTCTGGTGCAAGATCTGGTTCTGAGTAAATTATCTACATGAATGGCAAGATCAATGTAATCAGATAGGGTCTTACCTTCCTCACAACAGGCTAATTCAGATTGCAGCTTGCGGTTCAGCCCTCTTCAGAACAGGAGTTTTAGTGTATCCTCTACCCAGCTCATCTGTGCTGCCAACGTGCGGAACTGAAGAGCGTAGTCAATGGCGGTCTCTTTCCCCTGTGTCAGAGACAGTAATTGTTCACCAAGACTTTTACCTTCGGCGGGATGGTCAAAGACCTCTCTGAAATGCTGAAGAAATGTCCCAAATAAAGGAAAAGTTGACCCATCAGCTTGCCAGATCGCTGTAGCCCAGTCCAGAGCTCTCCCAGTGAGCAACAAGCATACAAACACTATTCGACTGGTATCTGTGGGATACAAAGAGGGTTGCTGGTTAACAAAGAGATTACACTGGAGCAAAAACCCCTTGCACTTAGCAGGATTGCCGTCGAATTTATCAGGAAAAGCTAGACGTAGACTGGTAGAAACAGGTGAGTTTTGCAAAGCACGTGAGGGGCAAGGTAGACACAGTGGCTGCGTCATGAGATGCTAACTTTAGTCCTTGCATGGGGTTGACAAGCTCCTTAGTGAGTGATGTCAATTGGCTGAGCTGAACTTGATTGGACGTGAGCTGTGCTGCTTGCGTTGAAAGTTCAGCTGAAAACGCTGTTGGATCTGGTTTTGGCGAAGTCTTCTGTAACAAGGACTCAGGATAGTTGAGATCCATTTGCAGCTTTATTAACAAACACAACATACAACAAGGTCAGAAACAGCAAACAGGAACAAAAGAGGCAATCCAAGAGAATAGTCGAATAAACAGGCAATGGGTCGGGGCAGGCAGCAAACAAACAATATAAAGTAATATAAATATAAAGACAGTCCAAGTAAACGCTTGGAATTGTATGCAGGGCAAAACAAGACTTCGCAATGAGTTGAAGGAGAACAAAAGTTTATATAGTCCATGATAATGAGTGTCAGGTGTGATCGCTTATGGGATCAGCCCCAGGTATGTGGCATGATGGGAATTGTAGTTTAAATGCGTGAATCAATAGTCTGGCGACCACTCCCTCTGGTGGTCCTGATGAGGCGGTACGGGAGCCTCCAACATTATAATTATGCTTCTGTCGCCATCTTTGTTTGTAACATTTTTCAGTGCTTTGACATTGTCACAAAATCAGACCCAATAATTGTAAATTAATACAACTATAAATCACTATTACCAGCACTCCGTTTATATCCAGGAAAGTTACAAATTGCAGCTTTAACGTACCAGAGGAGAACTGGCCCTTCCGGCTGAGCCTGGTTTCTACCAAGGTTTTTTTCTCTATCTACACATAATTGGAGTTTTGGTACCTACCCTGTTGGCTTGCTTACATGTATGTATTTTGTTTTGTGTATTTGTGTATTTCATGGTGTTATTGCAAATCCTTCATATTCTTGTCCAATAAGAATTGCACCTAATATTTGCAAAAATACCATGTACTGTGTAGAATGTCTGAATTTTTTTCCAATTAGTTTTTTTTAATTTCTTAATTTATCTTAGTATTATGTGTAAAGATGCTGCGTGAAGCAATGTAACATTGCAAATTTGTGAATTGAATTTGTTGATGGCAGACATAGCCTGTCTGCCGATAAGGGCCAAAGATTCATTTGTTGAAGGTTGTAGGAGGGAATGGCTAGCGTTTTAATCACAAGTGCATTTATTATTTTAAGACAAATCTTCAAACAGTGTTTACAAAGCGTCTGTTCACAAAAGAAAAGTGACATACTGTAAATTATTTGCAATGTGTTTATGTGACACAAATGCAATAAGTATACATTTGAAACATAGTTTTGTGTATGTACACTACCGGGCAGGATCACTTGCCTGAATTGTTTCATATGATCATAAAAGTCTTTTAATCTGAAGGAGTTTTCTTAAATATTAGAAATTACTTTGGTAAACATTAATATAATTTCAACTCAGTGTTAAAAAGTCAACTTTTTAACACTCTCACACAGAACCTTGTTGTCAATGCTACCTCATTACTTAATCAATAAAAGGTTTGCTTATGAAATTGTTCCGGCAACTGAATGACACTGCTGAACAACACTGTTGAAACCAAGACAGACACAGGTAATTACACTTGTGCTATTTTTCCCTTACTTAAACACATACAGTAAGTTTGTACTATAAAACTGATTACAGTTTTATATCTTAAATAATTAGCAATTCTGGAGGGCGTCTTTTTTACCATTGTAGTAAGATTATGTAGAAACAATTTTCTACAAAATCCATGGACTAGCTTGCCTATATTTGCCAAAATTTTCTAAAAATAAAATTTAAAAAACTTTTTTTTATTTTCTAAAAGTAAACTGATATGAATTTTTTGGTAAAACGTACTAGGAATGCAATATCACGCTTGTAGTTGTGCCTATTGCTGCTATGCATACAGCTATGCTGATGTGTAGTGTATTAGCACTTTCATATAGTATATAGCAAATTTTGTATTTTTATTAAGATTTATTATTCACCAATTTCTCCTGCTGATAATTCCAAAGCAAGTGGAGCAGTGATCTGCTAACATCACACAATAAGCTGCCATAATGCTTATTTATTCTATGAAATCGTGGCTTACATTCCTAAAAACACAACAGAAAATCCATGTGACAAGTGACTAGCATGCCTGTTTACATAATCTGCTTTGAATAGATGGGACAATGTGTCATCATCAAGTCATCATGCTAAGCGTGTTGTGCAAACATTAACCTTCCTTTTAGGTCAATGCTCTTATGGTTCAGAGGAGGAATGTTTTGAGTCTGACAGACAGTTTTGTTATTTGCTACATTCTACTTTGCCACGGTGTGCAGGTCCAACTCTGTCAACCATTTAAGGATGTATGGAAGGGTTTGTCCCCTGTTGGCCATATTTATCAGGCTCAAGGGTGAAGCGCAAGCACTATAACAGGTTGAAATATATATGTATACATCTTGTAGTGGTATTAAATTGATTCATAAATTGATTTCAACATCTTCTGGGGTGTGTTCATTTAAACTGTAACTTGATAAAAGGAAGTGAATTCTTAAGTCTTATGCTTAGCCATGGTAATGGCAATCATTTCATGGCTTATCATTTCTGAAACTGCTTATCAGATGTAAACAAATTTGTAAATAAATTACTGCTTACCACAAAATTATGTAGGTGTCAAGGGGTGATCTCAATAGCAGAGCATGAAACAAACATGGTATCTAAACAAAAGTATTTAATAAAGATAATGCACAAAAGATACAGCGCAACAAGGCATGAACAAGCAAGACATATGAACACCCAACGTAACGATAATACCAGACAAGGACACACTACACAGGAACCAACTAGAGCAAACAAATAACAAGGACTAATTACGATCAGGTGACACTCATTACAATAATAAAACAACAGGAAATCCAAATATGGGCATGACATGGGAGAAACCAACAGACAGTCCAAACAGGGGTGTTACAGTACTCCCCCCTTAGAAAAAATAAAACAGAAAGAAACAGACAGTCCATGTCGGCTTCAGCGGAGGTCGGACTCCTGGGAGGGGGACAAACAGACAGTCCAACAGGGGTGATGGGGGGGAGGAGCCAAGGGAGACACAGGAGGAATCCGGAACAGGAGGAGCTAGGCGAGACCCAGGCCACAGCAATGATGGTGGTCCACGGTGGAGCCGACGGAGGGAGGAGCCATGGAGGAAGGACTGACGGCTCCAGGGGGCCGACCAATTGAGGCGGAGCAGGTGGACGTGGAGCCCGAGGCAGAGACGAAGAGTCAATCCCAGGTGACAACGAGGACCCAGAGGGCCAAGGCGGAGCAGATGTCACCGGCGACAGAGGCGAAGGCAGGGATCCGGGGGGACGCGGTGGAGCCGGTGCAACAGAGGACTGAGGTGGAGCCGGAGGGATGGAGGAGCCTGACAGAGCCAGTGGGATGGAGGGACAAGGCATAGCCGGAGGAGTGTAATCCAGAGGCAATGAATGGTCGACAAAAGACAAAGGCGGAGCTGGAGGGACAAGGAAGCCCGGTGGAGCTAGTGGCCTGACGGGCCAGGGTGTAGACGAGGGAGCTTGGTGGCTTGGCGGAGCTGCAGGGTCAAAGGGCCGAGGTGGAGTCCAGGATTCAGAGACAGGAGATGACGATGAGGGATCTCCAGCCACGGCGCTGTTGGTAGCTGGCAGACCTGCAGCTCAGCCACCGCACAGATGGTGGGCTGAAGGACTGTCAGTGGCGGTGTGGCTGATTCAGCATGGCAGACAGATTCAGGCATCCCTCGTCAAAATCATCCATGACGAGCTCTACTGCCAGCTGTACTGATGAACCCATATTATTACAATATGTGCTGTGTGTTTTGCAATTGTGTGGTATATTCCTATCAGGTAGAGTTCAATGACAGAATATAAGGACCTTGCCAAACTCACAGTAATAAGATGTTTAAAGAACACATCACCTGAAGTAAACCTGAAATATTTAATTCAATATGTGCTGCATTCCATATAAAAATGTGGTAAACAATTTTTAGGGAGATGGAAACACTCTTAAACCTGCCAAAACTATTTTATACATCTACGTTTAAATGGTCTATTATTGATTTAAGCTGTCTCCAGCTTAATTAAGCTTACAGGATACATAAACATCTAAGTAGTCCTAATTGTGATACAAAGCCTAATTTTTCAGTAGTGCATTGTTAGAGCCCTATTACAAAAAATTGAGAGAGGCTAGCCTTGAAAGCATAAGGTCCCACCCTCCCATCAGAGTAGGGCTAAGTAAAAATATTGATTTGATTCGATCTTCAGTTCACTAAAACAATATCAATTCAGGAAATCAATCTTTAATGTGCATGCTTCATTTAACAGGATGTTAATATTATCTTTACTTTGCCTGTGCCTTGTTCTGTAAGGCCTATTGTTAATGTACCCTGTCTATGTGTTTATTATTACTATTTGTTTATCTTTGGATAATTAATATTTAGAAAATGTTATATTTTGTATATTTTGTAACTGATTAACTTTTAATGTAGTTTACAACTGGTTATAATTTAATAAAAAAAATTTAAATTTTTTATTTACAAAAATATTGTAGAAGTGGCCTGCAGTTTATCAAAGCTTGATATCAAATTCAGGTCACATTTCTTTTATACAGAAAAATGTTCTAAAGACTGTTCCAAGGAGGCATATGTTTTGCACTAGGTATACTGTGAGACCATCTGTGTTCCTGGCTCAGCTGTGCTGGGAACTTGGCTTGATGCAGCTTACAGTGAATTTATAACGACTGTTAGACTTTATACTGAGGTCAACAGAACCTTTCTTTCACATGGAGTCATATATTTGAGATGAACTTAAAGCACTTTGCCAGCATGTTGCCTTTTCATGAGCGCAATCAAAGCACACTTATTAAAGATAATGTGTGTGACTGTTAGGATGTTAAAGTACTTACTCTTATTCTAAAATGCAACCTCAATTGCAAAGTAAACTTTAATTCTGCAGACTGTTTCATAGACACTGTGTGGCTTTCACAATATTTCTAGGTTCCCTTTCAAGGAAACTTGCGCTGTGTCATGTAATGACACTTTTGGGAAAGCCCTTAGTGTATTAGCATCTGAAGCATGTGTAAAACTACTCCAATCCTGATTGGTGCTGTGATGACATAGCATGTGATGACAGCATGTGATGATGGAAAACTACAAAACACCGCTTGTGATTGATAAAGCAGGCCAGACATGTGTTCCTTACAGTCTGCCAAGTGGCACAGTGTTTATGATCATAGGGATCACAAATGGACCTGGCATAGGAGCTTGTCCCTGGCATAGAAGACACCCAAACTCATTGTGGCCCTTTTGAGTTGCCCTGTAGAAAATGTGGTTTAGGACCATCTTTTAGATTCTGGTTTTTCAACCAAGATTTTTGAGACCATTTTGCCTTCCATGCACCGTGATGGACATTTGGGAAGACACCATCAAATTTTTATTTCCTTCGTGGTGTAAGGATTTTGAGGCTGTCCATCCAGTCTAGAGTACCAGGATGGGACCTAGCTTTGGTGTTAGAAGGGAAATGCTTTGGTGTTATCCCTGGAGCTCTTCAAACCCATTAACCAGGTATTGGAGAAATGTCTATCTCTTCCTGTTGGCTATTAAATCCCTCAAAAGTGTTGGAGACCTGCAGGCCCTTTCTGTGTCTCTCTTTGGAATTCATTCATGGGAGGATCAAGGCCACTCTCGACCCTAGGCCACGTTATGTGCCAAAGGTGCCAACAAACTTGGCACGGTCTGTGGTACTTCAGCCCTTTCATCTTCCACCTCATGAATTGGCTGACCATAGGAAGCTGCATCTCTTTGCTGCAACAAGGGTTACAAGAAACAAGCTTTACAGTTGTAACCCGAGACGCTTTCAGAGCATGTTGATCACCCCAACTTTCCAACACTGGCTCAGTCAATAATGTACATTTGGGGCGGAACTATCTTAGTTTGGTTGTTTTGGAAAATCCTTTATAAAACAGTATTTGTGCAATTCATTAAATAAATCATACATTTTACTTTTTATTACCTTGCGTTTAAATATTCTTTGTATTATAATATTGAATATTTTTGGAATTATTTCAGAGTTGCATTCACCGCTAAATGTCTCTATGCAAATGAAGTCAACATTTGCACTTATTTTTTATGGCCATTAAGAAAGATATTACTTATTTTTATTATTATTACTTACTTGATTTATTATATTTGGTATGTTTAAATTGTGATATATAGTATGTACAGACACAGTGTTTGTATACGTAACTCTTATAGGGCACATCATGAACTACAGGCAAACCCAGTCATATCAACATTTTAAATAGAAGCCAACACTGAAGTTTGGGAGAGACATGATTATTTAATTCCCCAAATTACAGCAAAGAAATGCTCTGTTATTGTCTTATCCATGCGCTCACAATCTGTAAACCTTCTGTACTGTATATTCTTTTTTAGTTGATTCTGCATAGCTACTATGTTGCCATAGTTTGCCAGAAAGTCTGGCTACTGATTCATTCCACTTAAGTCAGAGATATAAAATATGCACTTTTTAGTTTACCCACTAAACCATAATAAATTAATTTAGAGAAAGACATGACTGGTGTTAGCCCACATCTACTTAATATTGTCTAAGGCACCATAAAACTAAATCTACA
Source organism: Ambastaia sidthimunki (assembly GCA_036877625.1). Lineage (NCBI taxonomy): Eukaryota > Metazoa > Chordata > Actinopteri > Cypriniformes > Botiidae > Ambastaia > Ambastaia sidthimunki. Next base: position 19,065 of record JAZGTK010003243.1, on the reverse strand, counting down.
CTTGGAGCTATAACAAGTCAGAATCAAGTCTGATTAAACTATTTCAGAATATTTCTGTTTGCATACTTTAGAATTTACTATAGACTTATGATTTATTGTTATAGTCACCAAGATTCTCAGCTCTCATTCTGCTAATTCTGAACATCTATGTTTTGGCACATTCTATTAATAAATTATTTGTCTGATTAAGGCCTACAAAAAAAAGATGTTTACAGCCTGTTTAGCATAATTGTAAACAACAGCAATTCCACTGCACTTAATCTTAATTTTCTTGATGTTTATTACATGCCTCACTTCTAACCAAGCCATATTGCAATATTGCTATAACACTAAGTTATGAAGAGTTCTTGACAACATGAGCTTGTGTCAAATTCTTACCACTTAATAAGTCTTTCAACTGGCCACAGTGTTTTAGAAACAAATACGTGTTTTACAATACTAAGTAGTTTTCCAAAATCCTGTGCACCAACAAATCTGCATAAAAGTTTGCACAGTTTTATGGTTTAATTTGACAGCATTGCCGATTTTACACATAATTAAACAAAACTGCTGTGCCTCTTTTCTCCAACTCACAATGTGTGCTTCTGTTGCACTTTTAAAGGACCTGTGCTATGCAGTTTAGAAATGCAGTTAATTTTATTGCAGACCATATAAAAACATGATCAACATTGGGTTGATCTATATTACATTTTATACTATATTTTCAGAGCTTGAATCTGATATCTTACTGGTCATACATATCTCATTGGATATATTGTTGCTCTCATTGAATATACAAATTAAAATTCATTAATTATTTTTTATTTTAAATGTTTTTAACCATGATGAGCTGAAAGTTCAGTTGATCATGTCCAGAGTTAGTTTTAGGACAGAGAAAGATCTCAAGATGTACCCTGAGGGATGCTGATTGTTGAAAAATGACAGTTATCTGGCAGTTTGTGAATTCCAACAATATACAAACAGGTCTGTGTGTGTTTAGTGTGGGGGTTGATGCTGAGAGGGCTCATTAAGTTTCTCAGGCCATAGGTTTACATGCTTCTGACATTAGCAGAAGCTAGGGAGGCTTTTACGCTGCAGATGGGCCTGCATTCTTTAATTAAGTGCCATGCTTAAGAATGTTAAAGCAAAACAGTCTCCCTGCTGACGTCATTTTACCACTCATGGAGCTTCCTCATTTCTGTCCTACATCTCATGTCCTCATTTTTTCCTTGTACTCTTCCCAGATCCTCGCTTACCCTGTCTTCTCTGCAACTCTCAATTATTATGCAATGCGTCTGCAAGCTCTGTCTTGATCTGCAGCAGCCCATGTTATTGTTGTGACTCCTTTGGATATGGGGCCCAGACTAAATATTTTCACAGGAGGCATATGAGATGTCTTAAAGAAGTCCAACCAGCGTTTAGAATTAAATAGTGCAGTTGGTGGTTTGGTAGTTAATGCACTGTCTAGGGTCAGTTCTGCAGGATCGAGAGAATGGATGCTGTGGAGTAGGTGTGTCTGGTCTCAGGCCAATAAGTTTGTTTGCTTAAAACAATCTCCTGTTGATATCTGTTGTAATTTCACTTGACAGTCTTTTAATGGCTTTGCTTTTTATTTGGAGTACAGCTGTGCATTTGTAAGCTTGATATTCATGGTATGAATTATCTAAGTGTGTCCTTCACACTGTGTTAGAAACTATCAAAGACTTTACAGAGACATAATACACTTAAACTATGGGACAAGATGACAGATAAACCTGGGTAACAGACCTTGTCTGGTGTAAGCCTATCAATGCAAAAGATCACTAATGTCATAGACTAAAGCATAAACCTTCAATTCAAGGCCCTGGTCTATGACATAGAAACAGATCCACATTGTACCTTAAATAAAGTTTAAAACAATTACCTAAGTAAGTGTCATGAAATTTAAGAGAAAGGTACCATTTAAACCTGTTCTAAGAGTGCAACCCCGTTTAAAAGTAAACAGGGACTTGGGATTTTCCATTAACTTGATCATTTTGTAACCAGTTGTTAATTTGATGATAATGTGGTGGTCCAGATGATTTGAAGAAGAAATGATAAACTATTAGGTAAAAGGTAGAAATGTAAAAAAAAAATGCCTATAAACAAATTTTTTTTTAAAACAAATTTTAAAAGGGCATAAATTGTAAAACTTTTAATGATAATTTAAAAGGCATAAATTGCAAAGAGCAAGCAAAAATGGCTGTTTTCAGTTTGTGATTGAAAATTACATTGTCCAGAATCACACTGTCAAAGCATTGAAAGTAGTATTGAAATATGTCATTAGACCCCTTGAAGTATTTATAATTCATTAATGAATACCTGGTAAAGGTTATCTAACCAAAGCAAGAGCGCATGATTTACTAATTTAATTGTGTTAATCTACGTAGATTGTGCTCTGTTCTACAGCCCAGAAACTTCAGCAGTGACAAACAACAAGTGGTTACTTACCTTGTTAAACAGGTCACTTAAGGATTAAGTCAGCAAAGATAAGGACTGAACATAAAAGGAGACAAGTATAAGGTAAAAGGTTTAAGTGGTTGGTAACCATAGTAATGGAATAAAGTGCCTGACTTGGACAGCTGTGGGAAAGAAGGCTGGGACACATCTCTGAGTCAGAGAACAAGGGCAATGAGTATGTTTTGTGTGTGTTTTAAAGGGGTCATTCTGATTTTGAAGGGAAATTAAGATACCTTTAAATCTCCCATCTTACTGGGACACCATCCTTGAAACTTCATGTACATGTGACTGAATTACATTTTCTCATCAGCTTGTACCCATGGGAATGTGGAAGCCTCAATATTTACCCCCTACTACTTCCTTCTGCAGGAATAAACATAAGCTCAAATTTTCATTCATTCACATACCCAGCGATATATTTCGTTTTCTGTAGGCTTCAAAATACATTATGTTTGTCAAGGGCAGGTATCTGTGACATCTGTTGATATGAGGGACAGGCAAATTGTATGAAAACACATAATTTATGTACACTCAAATCAAACATAAATTACAAATCTTACATGATTATAATTCTTTACAGACAATAATTATGTCTGGAAATATTATTGTGGTGGTCCAGTTTAAATGTTTATCAAATGGATTCCTGTGTAATATTGTGAACAGCAGCCACAAATACAATTTAAGTAAATAAGTACATTACCACATTATCTTTTTTTAACCTGAGACAAATAGTCTTTGAAAAACACAACTTGTCTGAAACCTAAGGACAGGCTATACACTAAACATAGAGTTATAATGGTTAACAAGAATTACACATCAGCCTAGGACAAAGAAAAAGACAGTTTCTATTTAATACAGAAGGTCATTTGTGATGCTTCAGGTAAGGATATAATGTAAATTACATGCTTTCAAAAATTCATATCCATTTATAAAAATAAATGGATATACTAAACTACGAGTCAAGCCCTCTCCGCATTGAACAATGTTCTCGATCCTGCATTGGATCAACATAAGCTTACGTAGACTGTCTGTCCAATCAGCGCGTTCGCCGCCTGTGTGCTGATTCTCTCAAGATCTTCAGCATTGAACAGCAGACCTGCTGAAAAGATAGAACGAACGCCACCAGTGACAAGACGTCTTCATTCTGCGCTGTAACACTCACAATAACATGGATCGACAAAACCTAAAATATCTGCGGAAATAAAACGAGGAAAGAAGGCAAAGTCCGATAAAGTTAAATTTACGATTGCCATTGGATCACTTTACCGGTACATGTTATGCCTTTGCTCTTAAAGATAATCATATGCGCAAAAGCTGTTCGCTGGTCCCGGTTTCGCGTACAAACTGGAGCTTGCGCTTGAAAGTCTACTAACTTTTTGGTGTTGCCTCCAACTCATTGGATCTAGGTTTATTAAAGCCTTTTCTCCGTTGAATTGTGGATTTTAAATACAGAATACGCGGGACCAAGACAGTGTAAATATTTCCCCAGTTTCTCTTCATATTTTATTATTTATTTCTGTATTATTATTATTTATTTATTTTTTATGGCGGAGAGAAAGCGTTCAAGAAGCTGATTTTAGTGGATTTAACGCAGACGCTTGAGTCTTCAGGGACAGAATGGAATTGTTACTTTGACCCACGATATCACAAGGTTCATTCATATTCATCGGCTTCGCATTTCCAATTTGAGAGACAAAAAAGCAACCAGACTGTTCTCACCGCAGCACACCACTGGAATTACAATCATGAACTTTGTTGTTTACTTAGTACAATTATTTTTTGCGGCTCTCGTTCATCTGTCTACTGTAAAGGTAAGCGCTCTTTTTAATTTAGGGGTGGGGTTGGAAATAAGATTAGAGAAATTATAGAAAAAAAACATTCATTTTTCATTATTGAGTAAATTGCTGTCGTGGCTTCAAGGTCAGGTTACACGCCAATGGAAGCACAAGGATAAAATGCATTTAAAGCCGTTACGGCATTTATACACTAGTTAACCGGAGGCTAAAGTTTTAAACATTTTTTAAGGTAGCAGCAGGAGTTTCAAAACAATGCAGCTGTGGCCACTGCATTGTATCCTGAAATGAGTCAAAATTTTTCCAAACGAATCTATGCAGTGTTTCTGCAAAGTTACGCCAGGAATATTTTACTACTTACATATTGTGATATTTATGTGGTAACTCGACCTGTTGCTACCCTCAAATTACAATAAAAATTACGCTTTATAATGTGAAGTTTATTTTTAAGTTCATGGGTAGTAAAACACAAATTTCGTAGCAATACTTCGTGAGACATTCTGATGTTAAATGTATTACCTAGGTGCTGCAACTTGTCATAATAGCAGTAAAACAGGCTGTCCTGTTCTGCTCAATAAAATGAACAAAATTTACTAAAAACACTATAATTATCACAACATTGACCTGATGCCTTTTATTATGGCTTTAATTGTGACCCATTAAAACGGTAAATACTCCTTACAAGAATAAAGCACGTTTTTACCTGAAGGTCCCCGTTTCTTTGTCTCCAGATTAATTAATTGTCTTGAATAATGTTATGGCAAAGTATGTAGGATTGTTGCCTTGGAATAAATTTGTATGAGCTACATTTCACAATTGGGCTTCACTGTTCTAATGTAGTGTTATGAGTATGAAGAATCACGGGTTATATAAGGCAGATGGCTTGCTTATTTAATTGTAGGCAAACCGGCAAGATTCTCACGCAATATCGAGAGCTGTTGCGCCAGTCTACCACCTGCAGTAACGCGACCAACCAGCAACCGATCACACGCTCTCTGTTGTGCCAGCGAGACTAATCTGTAGGCGGGAAAAACAGAATAGCGTTTATTGTAGCCAGAGAATCAGTGGCTAGTTGATGCCCGAAGCTTACACTCGCTTTTTAAGATTCTAAAGCATTTTAAACGTCTTCAGTAATATTCAAATATTTCCTTTCTATTACCATCCCAAACGTATAGATTTAGATTAGTTGGTGATTAGTAGTTCCAACATAAGTCAGTAAATGGCTTTTTTGGTTGGCAACAACCGTTTTGAGAATATACCATGTTTGAAAAGAAAAATACAAATATCCTTGTTAGGATAGGCCTGTATGTTCCATCTGTCACTTACAATTATAACTTCTCTGTCCTGATAGGGTGCGCACATACCAAAAGAAAGGGGGGAAAGCAAAAATTACGGTACGTTTTTTTTCTATATGCACTGTTCATAAATGTTGATTTTGATGATATTTGATTTCTGACCGGTGGGGTTGAGAGTGTGGTGCCACCTGGAGGATATGTATGCAATGCTATTCTTAAATCAAAATGATTCCGCAATTAGTTCCAAGTTGTTTAGTTTGCAACATAATATACATTGTCCTTTTTCCTTTTTTGCTTTATTATAGCATTAGGACTATGCTGAAACAAATATTTGCTGTGACACTCAAGACTAGGCAAGCATATTTCCCACCTTATTATGGTTTACTGAAAACAGTCAATGTGAATCATTTATTGTACCTGCAAGCAACCCTCTGTGGAGTCATTGACCATGCCCATGTTTGTTTATTAACAAAGGCGCTGGCTGATTTATTCCCAATCTATCCTCAAGGTATTCCTGTAGCATTGCGTTAGCAGTGCAAGGTTGTGGGTTTGATCCCAGGGAACACAAGTACTGATAAAAATGTATACCTTGAATTCACTGTAAGTCGCTTTGGATAAAAGCGTCTGCCAAATGAATAAATGTAAATGTAAACAGTCTTATTACATTATCCATCTGCTTCTATACCCAAACCAAGTCTCCCACAATTTCCCACAAGAATTGTCATGACAGAAGATATTGTACAGCTTTAAATCAGCATACTGAGTCATTGTTACACTAGTTTGCCTTTGATTAGCTTAAGCAGTTAGTTTGTTTCTGACTGTTTAAGAGGAATTAAATCAAGCAGTGCACATGACTATGCACCTTGCTATATAAGGAGATGTGATACAAACAACATGGAAATAGAAATAGTGTGTCTAGAATGAGCATGTGGTCATGTGTATTTATGTTTGATAGCAACAAAGGATTAGAAATTAAGTTTAGGTTTAATAAACAACTTGTGTTTGGGTTCTGTCATGGGTTTGGGGCCTCTACATGCTCTCACCCAGGGTGGGCTTCTTATAGAGGTCAGGTGTCTGCAGTGAAGCCTGGCGCCACAATGCCCGAGGTCACAGTTTTCCCTGGCAGTCTGAAGGTCACAAGGCACTAGGGTCATAGGGAATGACAGGAAGCCAGCCAGGGAGGTGCACTGTTTATGTTGGAGTGGGGACTTAATGTATGTGAAAACCCTTTTTTCACTTAAAATTAAGAACCCTGTCAGAATGAGATTTTGTGGAAAGCTGAGCCTCAGATCAAAGGAATAGGTAACTTGGATGATTTGCAATAAAATCAGTGGTTAGAATGTACACTATTTACATGTGTTACCACTGTTACAGTATGGGAATTAAGTCTTATCTGTGGGTAAATTTAGATGATAATTCTATTGGCATCTATTGACATCAAAAACTGTTGGCATCATCTTCTTCTTCAGTAATTCCCTTCATGGATGTGTACAAAAAGAGCACATGTAAGACGCGAGAGGTGTTAGTAGACATCATTCAAGAGTATCCCGATGAGATTGAGCACACATACATCCCCTCCTGCGTGGTTCTCATGCGCTGTGCGGGCTGCTGCAATGACGAAGCTCTGGAGTGCATCCCTACAGAGGCACGTAACATCACCATGGAGGTGAGTCTGGTTCAATTGTATGCACAATCTTTCACTCTACTTTCTATGACTTAATACTTGCCCAGCATGGAGACAGTGAGGTGGTATTAACTGACACTGTTTCATTGCATTCATGTAGTTGATGTTGTTCTTGGCTACAGTCAAGGCCTGGCCTTAACATGGATTCAAGGGTGGGGGAAAAGGAAAACAAATTTGACAAAATTGATCTATACTGCTAACTGGGATGTTTCACACTGTAATTGGATTAGTTTCTTTTCAGCAGAATATAATACATTAATAGACAACTTAGGTATTGCTTAATGTGCTTCATTTGTTCATCTTTGCAGGTATTACGTGTCAAACAACGTGTATCACAGCACAATTTTCAGCTGACTTTCACAGAACACACCAAGTGTGACTGCAGGTAACTTTAATAAAATTAAGCTTCAGTCCTATTGGTTTTCTGTGCAACACAAAAGAAGACTTTACATACAGCTGTTGTCATAAAACATTTGTTCATAGTGAACATATCTTTTAAGCTCTAAAAACACTATTAAAGAGCCATAAAAAGCATCTATTTGACCATTGCAAACGCTTTGCGTGACAGCTTTGATTCTTTTGTTAGTTCTCAAAAACATATATGGCACTTATAGCTTAGGTTGGACATCAATAAAATCAAACATTATTGGTTCTTGCATGTGTAATGGCCAAACATCAGTGACATTAAACCAGATTTAGCAGCCAAATTTATATAGAAATATGTTGTTGTATAAAAAAGTGTGAATATTCTTTGTGCAAAAGAACCATTTGTGTTTTAATTACATGAGGGTGAGAAAATAATGACAGAATTTTTGTGTGTGAACTATTCCTTTAAATCATACTGTAAAATATAACTAATAATATAACTTACGTAAAATGTATCTTGTTTTCTTAGGCCAAAGGACGGAATGAAAGCAAAGAAAGAAAAGTAAGAATTTCCAAATACTATGTCAAGCTTTTGGGTAATTTGGGGTGACAGGGTCACTTACATAATGGGTCATATTTCTGAAACAGTCACACTTCATTTTTTTTCCTTTTCATCAAAGACATTGTGTGATTTGGTAAAGAACCATTTGTTGATAAGGTGGACAGTTCTAGATGATACAGAGCTTTTTTTAACTAGTTCAGATTTGCAATGATTGAGTTGATTGGCAGTGAGAAGCAGTCAGTTGGATACTGTGCTAGCAGTTAGCAGCTAGCAGCCAGACTAGCAGGAGTAATCCTCAAGAATAGAAATAAGAATGTGTTCCAGACAGAGTTCTGGCCAAAGGCTTTCTGCTTAGCTGTCATGCTCATGTTAAGGCTTCTGTGACTGCTCATTTTTAAAAGTCGACTACTTATCAAAAAACAGTAGTCAGCTAGTTAACTGGTCATTGTTTATCTTAGATAAATGGTTAAAAACACCAGTGGTTATTGCAGTTTCTGGCAAGCCTAACACTGTATTAAGATTGGGCGGATAAGTGGACATAACATCTACACAGTTGATGCAGATGAGAGAGGAAAGCATGCACCTTAATTGACAAATTCATGCTGCTTGCTTATAGTTTCTGTCAGCCTTTGGGTGACACTTCATTAGTTTCAGGACAGTCTACAAACATTTGGATTGTATGTGATCACTCAGAGTACCTTGGTTTTCCCAACTGCCCATGTGGTTTGTCTATAAAGTGCTTTGTGAATAAAATACTTCCATTTTTGAACAATTCCAAATGCATTTGTCCATTACCCGTTGACGTGTCACACAGCTACACCGGATAGATGTAGTCTGTGGACAGGAATTTTCATTCTGCTATCACATGTAAAAAGTGCAAAGTGTGATCCATACAGACCCAACATGTCAGACAATAGGCAGATCGAATCAACAAATCAATCCCCTAGTTCAAGAGGGTGTCGCAAGTGCAAGTCTAGCTCAATGCTTGTCCTCTTGCCACTTTCTTCTGTAGTAATAAAAAGTAGCCAAAACAAACATATTCAAAGTCTTCCACCCACCACTTGCAACTTGCACTGTCGCCGACCACACAACCTCTGCAGCTTTCCCAGAATATACCTAAATATACACATGTATAACTTTCATCTGCGCTCCTTCTACTGACTCTCTCTGCCCATTCTAGTTAAAACCCATGTCCAAGCCTATTAAAGAAATATATACTATATATATACCATATATCTAAAAATAATTTTTTACATAATATATAAAATATACACAAGGTACAGTGTACACAATGTAACTCAGTGTACAATTTAATGTATGGTTACAGGCATTAAATGTGTGGCTTTGAATGTGGCTTGTCCAATCCGATTTCAGACCAAAACTCCTCGTTTTGCTATGAATTTTTCATGTTTTCACTAGGCCTCTCTAAGGATTTAGTAGTGCTTGTGTAAAAGAACTAGATAGTAGCATATATCTCTGTGGAGCTCTGATGGTTGATAAAACAGTCTTTACAGGATTTTATCTGGTTTTGTTTCTCTGGGGTAAGGGCTGTTGTTTAATAGCAGTTGATGGTAAGATGGTGGCTGTGAAGACCACCTGCCTTTCACATTACAGTTGCTCAAGGCTGACCCTTGCCTACTTCCCCATACTAATCATAGTAACAAGTGTCTGTCGTTAACCTACTTTTATTTTTAGCTTTTTAAAGAGTAAATGATCCTGAGACACTTTATTTAGTGATATTCTGCCCTCACGTGTATAGAAGAGTCTGGTAAATTACTTTAATGTACTAAATTTTTTTAAAAACTTTAAATGAATATAACTGTAAACAGGGTTTTACTGTAAAGTACTAAAATAACAAATATTTCTGCTTAAAACCCACTGAAATGTTGGCATATTTACTTACGTCGTAATTTGGTGACATACTGTAATTGTATAGGAAAAATACAAACATACAAAAACAGTGATTAATGTAAAATATTTTTGTGGTAATTGGCCTTACGCCACAAATGCTGATAAAGTTTAACTTGCATCAAACCTGGAAAATTCCTTTAATTGAATAAATGGTGTCTGTGTGCAATTCTGCACCTTGCTAGATTAATGCCACCATGCAGAAATGGGTTAGCCGAAAGGGATAAAACAAATCTGTTCATCGTGGGGGCTAGGGGGCAACTCTGCACAGTATGAATACTGCCTGTCTTTCAGCACGTAGACTAACCCTCACATGGGCAAAGTTGGGGGTAGAAGAGCAACTCTTCTGGGTTTTGTTCACAAGCTCAAGTTCAGCTGTTTGTACTTCTTTAGCTGTAAGCTCCTCTAAAACACGTCCACACACACGTGTATGTATACACATACAGATGCTCAGCTTCTTTAATTGCTTATTTTGACGGAACTGACCATTGTCGAAATATAATATAATAGCTGAAATATAGGCAATGCCAGTGCCAAAGCTGACCTTCGTTCAAGCAAAATTTTACTCTTGCTCATTGGCTTTATTTTAGGGCAGCTTGTTTGTTTTTTGTAAAGTCACTTGTCCTGTTGTCTTAAAAGCCCCAGTCTGCATTAATTTGCATTAATTTGTTACACTTTTTGCCCAAAGCTCACAAAGAGGAAAGAAAGTTAAGGACAATAAATAGAGGTTGCATGGCTGTCTTCGTTATTATTGTACTAATGTGGCACCACAGCTGAAATGACTGTGTAGATGTCATTTTAGATGTAGTAATACAGTCCAATCATGCACAATCTCTGCTTCTGCCACTAATGTCACTTAACGTAAAGATTGTAAGTCAAACCCAAATCTTACTTACTATCTGTTCACATGTCTTTCCCTGGCTTTTGTAGATACCATGGATCATTTGGAAGTTGTTTGTGATGACTGGTGCATGTGTGTGTGTGTGTGGCTCTCTGTCCAGACCACTAGTGCTTAGATGACTCTCTGTCTCTTCCTTCTGCTTCCATTGCAGCCACTGTGAGCCTTGTTCAGAGAGAAGAAAGCGCTTATATGTGCAGGACCCACTAACCTGTAAATGCTCCTGCAAATACACACAATTGCAATGCAAGTCCAGACAACTTGAATTAAACAAAAGAAATTGCAGGTTTGTTTATGTACTGTTATGACGTGCATTGACCTTATCATTATCAATATAAAATTATTTCTCTTTGCCAAAATATGCATGCTTCTCACATGCTTGTCTGGTTAATTTTTCTCTTTATACACTATATCTGGAGTGTGTGCATGTTTATGGTGATGTGTAGTGTGAGCCCGTCTGAGGATGTGTACTGTTTTGTGTTGCCGTAATATATAACATTGACATCTTTGCTTAATGTCAGAATCTAGTGTGTTTCTGCCATGCAGTACTGCTGGTGTCAATACTTTTGGCATTGAGCACAGAAATTATTAACCCAGTTTATGTACAGAACATGATATTCTGGCAGCAAGCAATATAATTTGGTGTATTTACACACATTTCAGAAAAGGAAGGTGGGGACATCTAGGTTTGTGTTTGTATAGATGTGTTTGTGATGTTTTATTAGAATTTGACATAGAAATGAAATTTACACAACCAGTTCTCAATTCTTAGTCTTGTAATTTAACACTGTTTTATGTCCATATTGGGTCATAATTTAATTTGGTATTATTGATTTTGCCATCATGTGCAAAATCATCTATTCTTGTTTCTGGTAACTCATATTATGTTAATAATGTAGTTGCATGTAAGCTATTTGTTGATAAATGATAATAGAAAATGAAAACAAAAGCCTGTCCATACTGTGTGCTTCTCATGGTCATACTTATAAACCTTTTCCACTATTAGTTAAACTGTGATCTTAGTGGCCTTTGATTGAATTCTGTATATGATGGTAAAATGTTAAGATTGTATTCAGAGTTCTAGCATATATTGGTCTGGTGCACCCCAACTAAATTTTTGACCCCAACAATCTAACCTCTGAACCCTGGCTCACCCACAGAGCAGTTTATATTTAGACAGCTACAAAGACAATATGATTACTACCACACTTTATACTAACCACTGCAGTATAATGTAATATGTTTAAAATATTAATATGCATAATTTGCACAGTTGCAAACAATATTTAATTTTTTATCACCAATGTAATCTATTACTGTTCAAAACTTTTATGGTTACATTATAGACACGTTAATTAACAACAGTAGCCAGTATTTAGTCTACACTGTGTAGTATCCAGTAAACTAGTATTTCATTCTAGTACAGTATAAGAACTGTTAAACAACAGCATCTATGCAGGTTAAACAGCAACCACATTTTCTCTTTCAGATGTGCAAAACCAAGATGATGAGCAGAGCGCTGAGCAGAACGCTGAGTAAAACCCTGACATGAAGGAATTTTCTTACAGCACTTTTATACAATGAGGATTCAATCCATGGACAAAATAAAACCAATACCTTGAATGAAACATATGAAATGAAAGGCAGGAGATGGCATCGCAATGTATATTTTTAAGATAATAATATATAAATATATACAATACACACACACAGATATGTGTGGCTGCTATTACCTGTAATACTACATACAAGCAATTGAAGACACTGCTCGGCATGTGAACAGGATAATATTCAGAGTCACTGAACTTGGGTTTTTGATTAGACAGGTGTCAGAGGGGTGGGCTGTAAAACCACACAGTTCTCGACGTAATGGTACCCTGGATTGAGCCGCTGATTTATATTTAACAACTCAGATCGAGTGACCAGGACTATCTCCATTTACTGAAGTGAAAACAATCCTGTTTTTTATACCTTTTTATAACGGTAATGGACTGACAAATAAGGAGACGTGACATACAATAAAGACAACTTTATTGTATTACTCAGAACAGTGGGTCCAGGCACGGGATATAAATAGTACGTAGTTAAAAAAGTACTGACTAAAATTCAATAGGACATGCTGTAATAATACTAAAGGGATATTAAATGTAGATATATATAGAAATTGTGAAAAAAAATGAAAAATGTGACAAAATCTCAATTTAATTCTGTCTTTTGCCAAGGAATGGAATCATTCCACTTACTATAACTCAGTAATTTAAAGTTTGTAATGTTTTCCAAAGAAAATAATTGCACGCTTTGCAGGAACTGTTTATTACCACACAATATCTGTATATACATATTTAATATCCATTTAGTAAACTAATCTAATTTATATTTTTAGAATATGTTCAGTATTCTGTGTATTTAATTTCATCTATTTATATGCAGTGTTATTGTTATTGTTTAGCTTTGTTTCTTTTTAACATTGTCACTGATCTAAAAAACTGAAAAACAGTTTAGAAAGAAAAAAAAAACAAAAAGAGCTGACACTTCATCATTCCCGAAAGCGCCTATTGCATTTTTAACATTTTTTGTATCGTTTGCATTGAGTCTGGACGAGAAACAAAACCTGCATTAATTGAGGTTTCATGATTAAAAACAAAACATTCTTTTATGTTTGAAAGTACCAGAAATGTTTATTTAAATTGTTTGTTCGTTTGCCATGTACAGCCACATTTTCAGTATATTTTCACATTAATATATTTATTGGAGTTGTTAAATATTAACATCTTTTTGTGTTTTTAGTATGAATATTAAACATATTTATTTTCAAATTATACTTTTTTATTAAAACTGGATTTATGTTTGACAAGTGTGCTATTTTTGTCAGTCCACAAATTTTTTACTTTAATTGAAATGGAAAAAAAACTACTTTCACTAGTTTAGATTATTTATTCTCAAAACACTTAATGGAAAAGTTTTATATAGTTTAACATTTTGTCATTTTCCCATGCATTCATGTCTTTAACCCATAGGTTATATTCTTTCTTTTACAACAAAATAAATGATGAGACAATGTATTTTCTTTACAATCTGTGAAGAGGCGTGTTGATTAAGGGCTCTTCTGCACAAGGAATGATGGCTCAGCTGCAATAGCAGGACAGTGCAATAGTGTTTTATTTACAGTGACCGTCTCAACAGTCCCAAAAATGCACCCAAAATATTTACAAAAAAATTGTAAAAAAAAAACATATGTACAATATATTTACACAGCACTCTTGGCTGAAATTTCCTCCCACATCAAGGAAAACAAGACACTCTTCTGACACTCTACAACACACCAACTCTGTATACTCCTAACTCAAAAAACAAAACGTGTAAGTATGAACACAGCACCATTTACATTAAGGCAAGTACACATCATACATTGTTATAACAATATTATTCACATAAACATTAATATCCATCACCAAATTGTATGCATACAGATCTATAGAGAAATATACTTAAACTGTGGGTTCCTTTCCCCGACTTCCCCAGACATGTAAATACATAGGACAGTCCAGCCACCGGAGCAATCGCGCAGGTGCAACGCAGGATTTCGCCCATATAATGCTTCGCCATTCGTTACCTGTGTTTGCCCCCTTGCTTGCCGTAGTCTCGGCAGGCCGCACCCGGAAGATGCGACGACACAAAAATTACAACACAGCAAACATATATGCAGAAAAGTAGAATAAAGATATATCGTTCTTATCTTAGCTGTAAGTGTGAGGAAATGATGTGTGTAGTGAACTAAAGGTGGATGCAAGTATAAGTGCCATCCTCTGTCACACAATCCAACATATGTGAATGTTGATAATTACTGCCAAGCCACAAGAAGACAAAAAAGCACTGGTGGTGAGCCCACACTGTATGGGTCAAAGGGGATCTAGTAGTCAGCTCAGGGCCCTGATATCAGAGTTCTTTTGGGCTGTGTGGTCCCAGGTCACTGGCCCATCTTTATAGTCTATAATTCAACTCTGAATGGAGTTGACAGAAGTAGGGCCATGTTTTGTCTACATAACAAGATTGCTATAGTGATTCAGGCATTGTTTTACATTACTAAAGAACAAATTAAACCTAACTGAACCCAAGGGTTAGCTACAAAGTTTCATCAGTTTATTGCATCATTTACGACTTTGGCAGCAAGAGTTAAAGGAATAATTTAAAAGATGTACTGAAATAGATTACAACCCTATAAACCCATTTATGGCATATTCCATTGATGAGAAAGGTTGTGAAGGATCCTCTATTCAGCTAATACTGTTTCAGCTTAGCGTAAGACACGCTCATGCAGTACACTCTAAAGCAGTAAATGTAGATTTTGTTGTTTAGTTTTTGAGCCTTTATGAATACTGATGTCTCAGAGTTTAAAAGTCTGCTGGTTTAAAAGTGTTTAGACAAACAAACATAATGGATACAAATGAACTAATAGAATTAGTGAATGAATTCAGGAGCAAGAATACAACAATATGACTCTGACTTAAAGTCCAGATTAAAAAAAACAACTCAGCAAATAACATGCTAACGCCCAAAAGAACTGTACTGTTGCACCGATAGACCAAGGTTTGACCCCCGATTGCTCCCCAGGCACTGCAGGGATAGCTGCCCACTGCTCCAAGTGTGTGTATGTGTTCACGACTTGTAGTGTGTGTTCACCCCTCATGAAGAATGGGTTATATGCAGAGGTCACATTTCGGTTATGGGTAACCATAACTGACAAAAAACACGTCACTCACTCACTTAAATAATATGAAATTAATGTTTTTGAATGTCACCTTGTAAACTTGGAAACTGCAACCGTTTTACAGAGTGGCCCAAGTAGTTTAAATTTCCATGATTCTCACCTAGTTACTGGAGTGGATTGAGTAATTATAGCTTGTGATATTGTATGTGCTTGTGTAATTATTAGAGCACAGAGTCAGTGGTTAGGCAAATAATGCTGCTGTTACATTTTTCTGTCTGGAGGGCAGTTCAGACCAGCTCTGACTGGAGATGATTGGCTGCATCCAGATTACTCACATTCATAACACTGGGTGACAAAAGACTGAAGGTTTACTTGGTACTAGGATGTCCCAAAGAGTTGTGAGCTGGCTGGTATTAGACCTCTTATTTAAAGATCTTGATCCAAGGGAACTAGTAAATTACAAACCAATCTTAAATCTTGAAAAGATGGTTTTCTCACAGCTATGTTCCTTCCTGTAAGGAATGGTATCTGTGCAGATTACCAGGTCAGGTCAGGTTTTAGACCATATCATACCTGTAGTACAGAGACTACTCTCATCAGAGTTACAAATAATCTGCTCTTGTCGTCCAATCAGGGCTATATCTCTCTGTTGGCGTTACTTGACCTTAATGCCTTTGATACTATCAACCACAACATTCTCTTAAAATAGCGTGAAAATTATGTTTGCGTTAATGGAAAAGCACTGGCATGGTTTAAATCATACTTTTTGACTGATTCTAATTTGTAGCTGTGAATGACAATGCTGTAGGGCTCAGTGCTAGGGCCTTTACTCTTTATGCTTCCTCTGGGAACTATAATTAAGAGACATGGAATTAGTTTTCACTGCTATGCTGACAAAGTTCAGCTGCATATTTCCTCGAGGCCAGACGAAGCTTACCAATTCACCTGTGCAACTGACAAAATGCATAGTGCAGACAATAGATACGTTTTAATTATTGGACCAAAAACTGCACAAAGCAACGTAGCATACTGCTTTACTCTTTATGTGTCTGGATTCTGGCACCGGCTTTACCGGACTGGACGTAGAACCGGACTCTGGCACTGGCTCTAGCAGACTGGACTTGGACTCAGGACCGGACAGGCAACGGGCTCTGGAGCACTCGGACAGGCAACGGGCTCTGGAGCACCCGGACAGGCAACGGGCTCTGGAGCACCCGGACAGGCAACGGGCTCTGGAGCACCCGGACAGGCAACGGGCTCTGGAGCACCCGGACAGGCACACTGGAACCCACGGACTGGACTTGGCACTGGGCTCTGGGACACCCGGACTGGACTTGGACAACTGGTAGATCGCTGCTGGATCATTGGGCAGCCAAGTCTTCTGTAATGGGGATGCAAAGGCGGATGAATCCATATGCAGCATTTTATTCAATAATGAGAAACAAAAGGTCAAATGCCAGCAAACAGATATATCAAAGGAAAGACAGAAACATAAATGAGGGACAGCCAGTGATCGTGGGCAGGCAGCAGACAAGAGAGAAACAATGAACAGGCAAGGTCGAGGGCAGGCAGCAAACAAGAGAGAAATCCAAGGTACAGGTGAAGAAAACAGGGAAGGTAGCAAACAATCAAAAATCCAGATAACAGGCTAGGGTCAATAACCTAACAAGACTTGGAATCCAAACAAGAAGAACAGGCTGAGAATTGAACAGAAAACTGAAACAAGACTTGGCAGTGAATAACAGAAAGGCATGGGTATAAACAGACCAGGAAAATTAGTGCCAGGTGCAACTGTAATCAGACAAGGAGTCTCCCTCTCGTGGCGGAAGAGGGGAGGTGAGGGAGCCTCCTCTGTAACATTATGAATGCTCTATAAAGTTTTCATTATCAGCTAGAAATCTGGATGGCCTGTTTAATAGCAATTTGTTATTTGAATTCTACACTTCTAATGTTTGTAAATTGTAAAATTGCAACATATGCTCTCTGTGTCAAACAAAGAAACGTTTGATTTAATTTCATTTATAGAGCTTATAGAGTTTTTAAAGCGCATGGCTTTAAAGCAGCTTTACATATAATGAAAAATAAAACAAAAAATTGTCAGAGAAGTACATTGCTAAAAACATATAAATGGTTTGGACCATATTAGTCTGGTTCTGTCACTGCATTGGCAGCCTTTTAAGTATAGTATTAGCTTTAGTATTAGTGAGAGTAGAGAATAGTTAGAATATAGTCTTTAGGACTGTAATTAGAATATAGTCTTTAGGACTGTAATCAGTATGCTAGAAGCAAAATTAACAATTTACAAAACACTAGACTAGGTCTCCCAGTAAGCAAGCCAACAGGGCGACAGTGGCAAGGAACCAAACCTCCAAAAATGTATAGATAGAGAAAAAAAAAGAGAAGACTAGAAAAGAAGACTAGAAGACTAGTTTCTAGAAAACTAGATCAAGACTAGATTATTGCAATGCCTTGCTGGGTGGTTGCCCTTCAGGTTTAATACAAAAATTTCAGCTGGTTCAAAAGGCCTTACCATATTAGTCCGGTTCTGTCACTGCATTGGCCGCCTTTAAAGTATAGTATTAGCTTTAAAATCTTGCTAATTACCTGTAAGGCCCTGAATGTTGTGCAGGTGGTAAATTTTTGTCTTGTTTAGCATCCAAACTCTGGAGCAGTCTTCCCAGAGCAGTTCGGGGGGCAGACTTAATTCATCAGTTTAAATCTATATTAACAACTGATCTCTTTAACTTAGCCTACACATAGTCCTATGGTTCACTGACTCAAATCCCATAAATGATAGGTTAATGATAGGTTGATTAATTGACAGGTTGCATTAATTACGTCAACCATAACCAGAGCTACTTCTCATAGTAATAGATAGTATATATGGTTCTTTTTCAATTCAATTCCGTTTTATTTATATAGCGCTTTTTACAATGTTACATTGCTTCAAAGCAGCTTTACACAAAATACTAACATAAATTTAGAAATCAATAAACAAATTGAAAAAAAAAATTCAGACTTTCTACACAATATATGGTTTTGAGAATCAGGTTATATATCAGGTTAAAGAGATCAGTATATATACCAAATATTATGTGCAAAATATTATGTGCAATTCTTATTGGATAACAATATGAAGGATTCGCAATAACACCATGATGTAACAAATGCTCCGAAGTCGAGGGATCCATGTGCAGCATTTATTAAACAGAAACAGCGTAAAACAGGCAAGGGTCAAACACAGCAAACAGGGGCAACCCAGGTAATCCAGAAACATAATCAAAGTCCAGGCAGGGAGGTCAGGGCAGGCGGCTAACAACAAGGGTAATCCAATAACAAAGCGTAATCCAAAGGGCAGGCAGCAAACAATCACAAAACGAGAAGGCAGTCCAAA
>JAZGTK010003242.1:0-28087 GCA_036877625.1 Ambastaia sidthimunki | reverse complement strand
ATATTTGTGTATTCATGGAACTCTGCTAAATGATAACTCCTAAGTTCCAAAAAGGCTGTTACTATGGTACCTGTAATCGATTGTTTTCTGTCTGTAATCGTCTGAACTGGCAGCTTGTGATTTTCTCGTGAGGGTTCCCCACAGGTATGTTATCTGCATCCTCTGACTCAGAGCCCATCTCCACGATTACCCGCACAGAGGTGGCATTCTGATAAAGAAAACCATCATAACATCCTCAAAAGTCTTCATTTCATACAGCATTCCATATCATAAATACACCCTAGATCACAACAGTCCTGAATCCTAAGTAAAAATCAATTTAAAGACGCACAACTTTTCAGGACAGAACTAGCTCTTACTTATGAGCCACTAAAAGTGAAAATTTACTCCCTCTCATGGCACAGGTCAAGATTTTAATTAATTAAAATCTTAATTAAAATAAGCCATAGGGGGATTTGAACGTCTTGTTATAGCGTAATACGTTATTGAAAAATGAAACAAACAAAAAACATTGTGAATATTAGGAAAACATGAAAAACTAGTTTTTGCGCAGAATCCTGGCTATGTAAATAAGAGAAAAAACAAGTGAATCAGACCGATCACCCACAACACCATAATACTCCCCAAGTCAATCAGCACCAAGGTCGTATTCACCAGTGGTTGCCTGTGTTGTAAAGCATGTTTTGCATTATTTTGAGGGCATTTATCTAAACAGTTTTAAGTATTTGCAGCCTAGATGATTCTCATACTGTTAGTAAATGTTAATATGGCATGTTGTACCATTAGAGAATAAAGGACGGAAGTGTTGTTTTCTAAAGAAAAAATACCTTTACTAGAAAATACTCAAAAAAGGGAAGTTTCCCCAAAACTGTGTTCACCAACTGTGAAGTGCTATAGCCATAACACATAAAAATAAAGCTATTTGAATAGAAAAACTGTCATTACCTGAAAACTTTGGTCTGTCATCCCCTCAGTCTGCAATACACCTCTATATTCACAAACAGAGTATCTTACTGAACATGATAATCAGAATTGTTCCCTAAAATCTGTCCTGTCACTGACTTCACTACCTTATCTGTGCTAACCTTTGTAAGCCAGCCCTTGCTGCCGTGCGCCATGGGAAGTACCCCACCGATCCAGGCCGAGGAGGCCTCCAACCAGATTGTAATGAAGAACGGCGAGATCCTGCATAGAATAACCGTAGAGAAACAGTCTAATAAAATACATTGTCTATATTGATAAAATTAGCTTTTAGTTGTTTGTTGTTAAAAAGTTGTTAAATACCAATTCTATATGTAGCTTTTCCATTGTTCTTCCTCCGTAACTGCCATGATTTATCTAGTGCATCTTTAGAAGAAGGGGGCTTGAGCCATAGATACTAAAACACAGTGAGAACACAAAGACAATGAGTTCTGCTGATCTTAAAATGGAATCTATTTTTAAAAAAGTACAGACAAAGTTATTGATTGTATCCATAAGGATAGTTAATGTCAATGATAAGTTCATAAGTATAAGTACATGTATTGTTTTGTGGATATTTAATCATGTTCAAGAACAGATGCACTTCAGTATCCAAAACATTTGATGCATATGTCCAATACTCCAAATGTGTTTTCACACCTGTGAGTCTTGGCTTTTGGAGTTCAAAAGAACCTTTTTGATCACGGCCTTCACCAGATTATTATCTAGGAAATAAAGGGAGAGAGTATGATACAGTAATGATTTGTAGTTGTGACGGAGTGAAAAATAGGAAGTGCAAGTGCTGATTAGAAGTTTTTACCAGTAAATTAGCCACAATTTTTCAATTTTCAATCATTGCATTTCATAACTACACCAAATTAACAGAAACAGATAAAACTAAGCATTTAAGCATAGGCCTTTAGACCAAAAGATTTTATACAGTCATTATATTAGTCATGGGAAAGCCTGATCTCTTTCGCTGGTCAAGCACCACTGTCTTTCAATGATAAGCTTTTATCTATTGCAATGAAATGATGCAAAATGTGTCCCAGATCAGCACTGGCCAACAGACACTTCTGAGTAAGAAGCAAAGTGTCTATCATTGTGTTGGATTAACTACCAATCAGAGGGTTTCTCCTGATGTCCAGCACACACAGAGTGCTATTGGACTGAAGAATCTGCTGTAAAACTTGAGCGCCCTCATTTGAGATCCCACATCGCTGAAGGTCCACAGCTGGTGGAATGAGAAATATGTTGGTATATATACGCAGTGTTTATGTGCTTATTAGAGTTTCAAAATAAAAAAATACACTCCTCGAACCTTTGACCCACAGGTCCTCCGTAAGCTCACGGGCAAGTGCTGTCACTCCTCTGTCCCCAATCAAAATGTTATCATTGAGGGTAATTCTGCGCAGCCCATTCATGGCCTCAAACTCTGCCCTCCTGTAGCGCAAAGTCTCCACCCATGCCCTGCTGTGCCGCCTCATTGCCTGGTGCTGAACAAGACATGAGCCCCATGAATTTGAGGTGGATTTAGCTTTCATTTTGGGGGGAACTTTTGCTATTACTGACAGTGTAGAAAAAATATTGAAAATGGTAGTGAGAAAAATAGGAAATGTAATCTAAATATGAAACACGCTGAACTTAAATCCAATATACATCCAATATATAAACACTGCTGTTCAATATTTGTGGAAGGTGTGTACTACAGTAACTTCAAGGCCACAACTAGCAGGACATAAACTTGAGGGTTTTTTTGTTTGTCAGGACAGGGTTAAATTATTTTGTGTATACAATAAGACATAACTAGTTACCAGTTAGTAACTAGTAAATAATGCTTTTATATATTTACCTGTAATTTTGACACACCTAGGATCAACTTTTTTTATTCACCTTTATGATGTTTGCCATATGCTCCGCCCCCTGCCAGGTAATATTACAGGAAGTGAAATCCACTGTCTTGATGGTTGAGGAGTACTTCACACTCTGACAGATGACTAAATGAAAACAACCACATGCACAGCATTAAAATGACAGTATTATAAGTTTATTCTTTAGTGGATAACTTACAGAATGATCAGATTTAATACACAATGACCCATGTAAATGTATATATCTACATATAATCAGTGAAGTAAACACTAATTGTGATCAAATTATGTCCAATCCAAATTCAGCACAATCTGTCCAATCGGCAGCATCAAGCTTATTAACACACACTATGTGACACTGAAATCATGAGCCTCACCTTCCAAACCCTCGTCTGCGATTGGACAATGTGATAATGAGAGATGCTCCAGAGAAACACTCTTAGCTAAACCCTAAAAGCAAACAAGATCAGGATGTTAACTGGCCATGTTTTCAAACCAAAACCAAATGACCAAAATTATTTTTTCACTTTTAAGGTTTTGGTCAATGTATAAAATTCTTGGTAAAACTCTAACATTAGTCAAACTCAGTTTAACCATCTCAATTTAACATTATATAAATATTTGTAATATTTTACCTTTGTGAGAGCGATAAGGTCCCTCTCTCTTAATGGCAAACCATGTAGCTGCAAAGTTTTTAGACTGCTTGACTCACACAGACACTTCTGCACGGCCTTACACAAATGAAAGCTCATATTCTTTGAATGAATTGCAGGAGTCTTCTTACTATGGGCTCTGAAAGAACCTGAGAAGCAAGACAAAATTACTCCACCATATAAAGCTCAAATTTCATGATTGTGATTCATCATGCATTCAGACATATTTTTAAAAAAAATAGCAATACAAAGAATGTCATGTTTCACTTGTCTGCTAACGTACTTTGAACTCCAAGACTAGTGAGATGGCAGCTCTTGATGGAAACATGCTGGAGGTGTTTGTTGATGGCTAGCGCTGACAATATGGGCATCCAGTCCACTAAACTGATGTGATCAGCATTAAAGTCTAACATTCCCCGGCTCAGGCTGGTTTTGACAGCGCGGACAGGGGCCAGCTCTCGAGAGGCACAGATGTGATCATAGTAACCTTCAAAGTCCAGAGTCCCTTTTCGTCGGATATGTGCTGATTCTAGCATCATAAAACCTAAAATGATAGAAATAATAGAAAAACATAAAAAGTTGTAAAAGACTGGGATTTATAAATATTGGGCTGCAGGTGCAATACCCACACAGGAATATCCATGAGCTTTAGAACTGTGACCCTTACAATTAAAATTCACTTATGACTGTATATGTGATGAGTTACTATCATAACAGAAGTCTTTTTCATAAAGAAGCCCTAATAAAGTAGCAAACATTCCAAATAATTTTAGTATGATATCTGAGATGCCAGTTACAGCATTTGATTATTTAAGATCACAGAATTACAGTTTTGTTTTACAGAGTCTGAATTACAGAGTCACTGCATTGAAAATGAAAATACATTTATGATTAATTCGTTTAAATTTAAAGCCATTTAAATCCATTTATGTTTTAATACCCTACATAAGGAAAT
This sequence comes from Ambastaia sidthimunki, assembly GCA_036877625.1. NCBI lineage: Eukaryota > Metazoa > Chordata > Actinopteri > Cypriniformes > Botiidae > Ambastaia > Ambastaia sidthimunki. The sequence goes on along the minus strand of JAZGTK010003242.1, from coordinate 23,648 downwards.
GAAAATGCAGTTAAAAATTTGATTCAACAACCGCTGACTTTTTAGTAAGCACTTTTTAAATGAAACCATCTGGTAAATGGCACGTCAGCTAATAGAGAGAATCTCTAGCGACATATAAGAAAAGCTCAAACATAGAATGGCAGTCAAACATAGAATACTCACTTATTCTTCAGGTCCAGATAGCCGCTAACTGTTTAACTGATTCTGGGTTACAAACAATAATTGTGGTGACGAGCAAAAATATTGTTTCGTTGTAAAACTCTTAAAACTTATTTAGACCCTTTCTGTAATGTGTTAAAGATTGATTAGCCTTTTGTTATGGTTGTTGCCTTGGTTTCCACTCCAGAGACTGATAACCACCCAACATATCAAAACAAACCGCGGCGGTTTGAAAACAACACCCCGTGTCTTAATCTGCGTGAGAGACTCTATCCATAATGACTCAGCGTATCGCCACCTGCCGGCTGGAGTGAAAACAATGTCAGTATTTTGAAGAGTCATTAATGTTTATTTTATGTAAAAAACTAAAAATTATATTTATAAAACTAATTAGAAACTCCAGAAGGAAACCCACTGCATGGGAGATGAGGTTTGCTTACAACAGGGGCAGTTGTGGTCTACTGGTTAAGGAGTTGGGCTTGTAATCAGTAGGTTGCTGGTTTGATTCCAGCGCCAGCAGGTAGCAACTGAAGTCCCCTTGAGCAAGGCACCTAACCCCCAATTGCTCCCCGGGCACTGCAGGGATAGCTGCCCATTGCTCCGGTGTGCATGTGTTCACTCCACATGAAGGATGGGTTAAATGCTGAGGTCACATTTCGATTATGGGTAACTATAACTGACAAATACATGTCACTTTACTTATAAAATAAAAGGTGCAGTCACAAAATTTAAAATTGTATGAAGAAAAGTTAGCGAACATAGTAGGTGCACATCAGGGGAAATGTAAAAGTGTAGAATGTTTCTAAAAAGAACATTTAAACAGTTAAACAAATTTTGACTTTGTTCTCACTCTTTCACACTTATTTGTCTTCTCTTTCTTTGATGGAAAATCTTTCTGTCTCCCCTTAATTTGGTCCATCATCTTTCAAACTATTAGGGTTTTCAGAAGTGTTATGTAGCCCTCCTTAACATTACATGTATCAACATCTGTAACAAATTAAAAAAAAAAATTCTAAAAATCCGAGACAATTCCTCAATCTGTAGCAAAACTTTAGGCTTTCTGTCAAATACACTCATGTTACAATGTGTTTCAAATTGTTTTAGTCCACTTTAGATTGCATGTATACCACAAATCAATTAAAACATATATTTGAATAAAAATATATGTAAATGAAACATTGCCAAATTATAGCAAATAGAAATAAATACAAATAATAGCAATCAATAAAAAAATATTCTCTTAACTTGATGAACCACAAACACAAAAAAACTTTAGTTTTAATCAGCTTGATCTAATGAATAATCTGTTTATTTTATTCTTAATTTCATTAGATTAATTTTTAGTCAGTTAACCTGTTTTTTGTGTCATTTCTTCATCCTAGCTTTGATCTTGCACATATTATTAGGCTTATACACGTTATATGCTGTGCTTCGGAATGGTCAAACTAAAAAAGGCATGGTAGCCTATTGGTACAGGTGATGGGTGCGATATAAGCGCAGGATGCCCCACCCTGATGTGATTGACAGCTGCCGGGATGTGGAGTACTCACTTCACTTACGTACCTCTGAGCGCTTAATACAGCTATCCGACCGCGCCTTGCTGTGGCATTTTAGTGGATCTCTTCACTGGGCTGTTAACAGTCTACATCTGCTTGAATTGTACGTTATCTAGCAATAAGTTAGCTGAAATAGCTGGTTATTATGTACTGTGGACTTTTAAAGGAGGAGCCCATTCATGACCTTTTCGATTGTAGCGTGGAGCAAGGGAGAACATATCATCCGAGCTTTACTAGTGTACTAAAAATTGTGCTCTTGTAAGCAGAGCTTTGTGAGATAACAATGGCTGGATGTTGTATGTCTGCTGAGGAGAAAGAACGGCAGAGAATAAATCAAGAGATAGAGAAACAGTTGAAGAAGGACAAGAGCAACTCGCGCAAAGAGATGAAGCTGCTGCTGCTGGGTAAGACGTTTATGAGCATGCACACTGAGAAAATAGCATGCTTCATATCATAACAATGCAACAAAGTCGCATTGTAATCCTAAAATCGATTCCTATGCGCTAAAACGTAATTCTTTACTTCAAAAACCTTTGTGTTAGGTATAACCACTAGTCATGCGTAAAGAAGTCTACAAAAAGTCTTGCATAATTTGTTAACGGTTATATATAATGTTTATATATAAATATATATAAATATACCACCTGTGTGGTTTTAGCTGCAATTACAGTTTTGTACATCAGTTCCTGGCTGCATGGCCACCTTCTCTGTCATTCTGCTATGCAAAAGCATGCAAAGCAGAACCTACAGTGAACTACAAACAAACTTTTCTCAGCAGCTTTGTTCCTCAACTTCTTCATTCACCAGTCCTGAAATGTGCCTTTACACATAGCAGCTTACAATGATATAGAACAATAGCAAAAATATTTGTTTGTCATATACAGTGCAGCATATACACAACATTGTAATTGTTCGTATACACACATGCAAGATAGTGTGTGAGTTGAATCAAACTCCCAGGAGATTCATTATCGCACTGTCCACATTAAGCGCTTGACCCTTGGGACAGACCAAAGGTCAAAATAAGAATTGCATTTACAGAACACTCTTCTAAGTGAGACAAATGAAACAATGATTAGTGTTCAGTATTATTCTGTTGTATACCATATGTTTATAATATGTAAAACAAAATATTTGCATTGTGCTGTGTGTGTGTTTGTGAAGTTTTGTATGCAATATTGCTAAGAACTTATCTGGTTTCCCATAAGAACAAGTAAGGATAATCTTTAGTTCATATGAAATAATTTTAATAATATTTTGGAATATAGTAATACATTGACATGATATACTAAACCTACTTTAATTAGATTATAAATCTAAAAAATATATCTAACAGAGTTTTGTAAATTGATTATATGTTAATTATCAATACAATTAATACAATACATTATGTCATTTACAGACCTTTATATTCTTGACCCAGCTTTGCATATGAATGTGAAAGGTGATGAACCTCTATTGACATAACTCATAAAAACATCAGAAATTCTACATTTATGCATTTATGCACATATACAGTTATGCAACAGGAATGTATTGACTATACAGCAAAAATGAAAAAAGATTTTAAAAATCATCTTTTTATTTTAATTTGAAAAATATGGAAGGTCCAATCTTGGTATTAGAGTTGACTTAGTCAAATCTGGGTATTTTCATTTCTGTACAGTATTGCAATGTCACCAGGACATTCTCAAAAATCTCGCTAATTTATTCTCAAGACATTCTCGCTAATTTATGCAAAGAGGAGAATTGTTGTATGGTGAATTTCCACAGAAAAGATTTTCATATAAAATGTTCATCAGTTGGTTCAAAAATTTACTTTTTGCCATACCTGCTTATTAGCTCATAAATTAAGAACAGGTAATGGCTATTAATAATTTTTTTTGGCCAGTTTTTTTTTTTTTTTACATTTTGGTTTCTTGGGTGTTAAAAACTTTTGGCTTTCTGGTTTAAGGCATGATAGTACATTTTCCACTAAGTAAAGTTGTGTCCCAATTGTACATATTTTGTATATACATTGTAATTGTTATACATCTTTATTAGGCATTTGTAATCATATTGTACACTGTTAGTTTAAATCACACATATTGCCTTATCTGCAGTCTGCCATTCACATACATTATGCCTAATTTTTGGACAGCTGAAAAGTGTTATTTTCAAAACAGTGTTATTTTAATTTAGTAAAAAAAATATTCAATATAAAAGTTTGAAAGCACATACACACGAGAGAGTTATCAGTGTTATGTATTCTATATGTAAATATATGTGCAGTACACAAATGCATGTAAAAATGATTGTCCGAAAGTTAGTACATTATCCTTAGACGTGTCAACCCAGATGAAATGTGACTCTAAAATCAAGAAACATGTTGTAATAACAGCTTTTGGTCCAAACCCACATATATACAATGCAACAGTTCTTAAATGTGATTAATTATATGATTGGACAAATCAAATGTTGTTGCAAGTGTCTGCTGAAACTGTGCGTCTGCCTTAGCACATGGAGTAGTGTGAAGGTTAAACAACAGCTTGAGTGTGGAGATTCTAACTCCACTCAGGGACTGTTTACTGACACGGGCAAGAAAGATATTCTGCCATGCTGCACTTTAAACAAAACTCTCTGAGAACCTACCCCCACCCCATCTTTTTCACTCCTCTGATGTTTCTGTGACTGTGTGTAAAACAGCTCCAGTTTGCTCTTTATGATTTTCCTTAAGTACAGTTTTTTATGTTTAGCATGTTGTAGACAAAAAGCCTCTATCAGGTATTCACCCCCTTGGGTTATTTTTTTTTAGATTTTTATTAGTTTATTACTTCTTAGTTTCTTATTTCATAGATTTTATTTTATTTTTTAAATATACAACAGTCAGTTGCCAATCATCTCGTAAAAGATAACTAAATTGATTATACAAGTAATGTTTATAAATATGTAAGGGAAAGTTTAATATAAATGGTCATTTTTAGCAGTACAGATATACTGTATAGTCTCTCAATTCATTTGCATGATAAGTACCACTATTTACTGATTATTAATAATAATTACTAATGAAAACTAATGCAAAGAGATACAGTTTAACATGTTGCCCTCGTAGATCTTGCAGCTGTCCAGACTAAAGCCGAAGCAGCTGGAGTATATAAACACAACTCTGGCAAACCGCACACTCAGTCTGTTGAATATAATCATTTCAGTCTTGTCACTACAGTAGCCAAAAACTAAACAGATTTACCTTTTGTTCATCTCTGGGGAAAAATATAGGACCAAGGTGAACCAAATCAACTTAACAATTTGTGTTATTTCATCAAAGAAAGTCATGAGGTTGAGTGAGTCATCTGTCCCTTTAAAGTGTTTTGTGGATTTTATTTCATGGCTGTAAGGTTTGAGGCTGTAAGGTTTGAGCTCCAATGTGCATGGAGAACTTACAGTTATCCTCTGCCTGGAACACTAAACACACAAAATATGGATGACATCTAGTATCCATATTTATGTCCACACAAATATATATCCACACATATGATATGTACTCACATTTTGTCCAATCAAATGCTCTCTAGAATACAAATTTCTGTCTTAGCAAAAGCTAATCATGGTTCATAGCTTATGGTTCATAAATGTGAATGTTATAAATATCAACTTAGCTTCAGATAGTGATTTTGAAATCTCTGACTAAGATTTTAGATGGTGGGATCTGAGCATAGTTTGAGACAACCTTCCAGAGGAGACAAATGTGAGAATACTAAGATCTCAGGAAAGACTGATCTGAAAATCAAGACACTTCAGCAAATATCTCTATTTACTCTCCATTTAATTTCATTGTCACTGAAAAGAAAAGATCTAATTTGTGATTTTTTTCTTTCCTGTGGGTGATTGTAGGTGATATTATCTGGAGAGCAGGCTGGTTGATGGATAATACATGTATTATATGTACTATGTGTCCAGCTATTTGTGGACACCCCTTTCAGAGCTTCGTGTTTGGCTTTATCAGCATCCAGCAGGTTCATAAAAGCATGCTTGAATATTGGAATTGGTCACACTTTGTTCTAAATTAGGGAACCAAGGCCAACAATCTGCCTGGCTGATTATGTCTATTACACTGCTATGAAAGTCAGTTACTAATCATGGAGCATTTTAATTAAAAGATTTATTAAAATTATTAAAATAAACAAGTGGGTTGTATGCTACGTTGTCCATAGATGTACATGAGAGTATGGATGTGTTTGTCTGTGTGTGTGGTGGGCTGGTTGTTTCCCTTACTTGGCCTGAAATTTTCTCCAATACTCCTCGTGACTGCAATAGTGGTGAGTGGTATAGTGAATGAATGAATGAAAAGACCCTTGCCTTTAGAAAGGTGCACTGTTCTGGTACTGTGGTACAGTGATGGTATGGTAATTAATGATATTTGATATATACGTTGAAAATTCATATACAGTATTATGGTACCTAAGTATTTACATGGCACTATGCCAAAATACCCACAGTGATGCTATGATGCTTCTTGTGATCTTTTCTGCTTGAACAGGCACAGGTGAGAGTGGAAAAAGCACCTTCATCAAACAGATGAGGATTATTCATGGCACAGGTTACACTGATGAAGATAAGAAAGGCTTCATTAAACTTGTTCATCAGAACATTGTGTTTGCCATGCAGTCCATGGTCAGAGCTATGAACATGCTAAAGATCGCTTATGCTAACCCAGAGAACGAGGTAACAAACACACACAGACACACACACAACAACACAAACACCTGCTTAATTACCATGCAGCTGAGACAGATTGTAATAGATGAGAGTATTTTCAAACAGCAAAAAATAACTATCAATATGGTCTATCACAAGAAATCTCAATAAAATATTTCATTAGTGCTTCAAGGTAAAAGATCTTGATGTAAAATGGATATAGAAAATATAATTGAAAATGAAAATATAATTTTCAGAACTCTTCTGAATACTTCTGAATACAGAATACTTCACCTGAATGTATTTATTTGTAAGCCGCTTTGGATAAAAGCGTCTGCTAAATGCCTAAATGTAAAGTCTGTCAAACCTTGAGCTGCAAATTTTCTGAAAAATCCCAATTAAAAAAAAACATTTTTTCCATTTCATTTTCATTTCGTTTCATTTTTTGAAATATTTCAAATGTGTCAACAATTTTAGTAACACTTTTCATCCTTGATTGTTATCCTATCACAAAAGTAAAATTGTCACGATTGCTGCATGTGGTCTTCTGGAGCGAAGGAGAGAGACAACATTAAATAACCTTTTTCAAACGTGTTTAAAATAATAATCCACACAGGAAACAAGGAAACCAGGAACATAGAACAACCACTTTCACATAACGATAACAACAGATGCCAAGACCGGACAAGGAATGTAAAAAAAAACAGCTTAAATAGGAATACTAATAAATACAGACAGGTGAATGAAATTAACTTGACAGACACAGGAAAAACCAAATATGGGCAAAAACAAGGGAGAAACCAAACAGACAGATCATGGGGGGTGAAAACAAAGCTAAACCAAAACACAGTCTGACGGGGTGTGACAGTACCCCCCTCCCGGAAGGCATGACCTCACGCCGTAGAGGAACAGATAGAAACAGATAGTCCTTGGAGGTGGCTTCGGCGGAGGTCGGACTCCCGGAGGAGGACACACAGGGCCCAGGGTGGAGACGATGGAGGGAGGAGCCAAGGACGAGACAGGAGGGAACCGGAGCCAGAGGAGCCAGGTGAGACCCTGATCGCAGCCATGGTCGTAGCCCATGGTGGATCCGGAGGGAGGAGCCAAGGAAGGGACAGGAGGGAACCACCACGGGAGGAGCCAGGAGAAACCCACAGGGACCAGAGTGGTGACGGAGGAAGGAGCCATGGAGAAGACAGGAGGGAGCCGAAGCAGGAGGAGTCAGGAGGGACCCAGGCTACAGCCATGATGGTGGCCCACGGTGGAGTCGACGGAGGGAGGAGGAAGGACTAACGACTCCAGGGGACGATCTACCGGAGGCAGAGCTGGTGAAGGCGGAGCCCGAGGAGGAGACAGAGAGCCGATGAGCCGAGGTGACATTGAGGCTCCGGAGGGCCAAGGCCGAGCAGATGTCACCGGTGACCGAGGTGAAGATAGGAATCCGGAAGACCGCGGTGGAGCCGGTGCGACCGAGGATGGAGGAGGAGCCGGAGGGAAGGAGGAGCCTGACAGAGCCGGTGGAACAGAGCAACAAGGAGAAGCCGGAGGAGTGGAGTCCAGAGGCGGTGGATGGTTGACGACTGACCAAAGCGGAGCCGGAGGGACGAGGAAGCCCGGTGGAGCTCGGGGACTGACGGGACCGGACAGAGACGAGGGAACTAGGAGGCTGTCTTCCGTGCTGGCTCGTCAGTCGCTGGGGCCTTGGGCTCTCCGTCAGCGGTGGGCTCTGGGTCCGGAGTGGGTCTGGCATCCGCCGCAGCGATCTCGATCGTCATAGGTGATCCGCCGGACGCCAGCACCCACTCGATGTAATCCAGGAGGCTCTCTCGAGGACCGTTCCCGAACAGCTGCGCTTTCGTGGCCGCATTGAGTCCTCCGTAATAGAAGAAGCACAGACAGTTGTCCGGGAAGTGAGTATACTCCGACAGGAATATAAAGTCGGCGGTGTGGCCCTCAAAAGAGCATGCCTCCTGCTTTAGCAGGAGGAGGAGAACAGGAGGGTCCATGGAGGGGGGAAAAAACAAAGCAGGAAAAATAAAAAAACGCTACTTTTTGTAGGTCCGGTCTTCTGTCACGATTGCTGTGTGTGGTCTTCTGGAGCAAAGGAGAGAGACAACGTTGAATATCCTTTTCAAATGTGTTTAATATGATAATCCACAGAGGAAACCAGGAACGTAGAACAACCACTTTCACATAACGATAACAACAGATGCTAAGACCGGACAAGGAATGTAAAACAGAAACCAACTTAAATAGGAATACTAATAAATACAGACAGGACTGTCTGGACTGTCTTGTGGTTTGTTCTATGTTTGCCCATATATTGAGTTCCTGTGCTTGTTCAGTGTAATGTGTATCACCTGTGTCTCGTTTATGTTTGTTCAGTTGTGTATTTAAGACGTTTCCTGTTCCATTGAGTTTGTCGGTGATTGTATTGTTATGTTGCGTGTTCATGCCTGTTCATGCCTGTTCATGTCTGTTCATGCCTGTTCATGCCTGAAGACCCTTGAATTAAATCGTTTATGTTTTTGAATCTCTTGTATAGTCTGATCTTTACAACCCGCCACGTGACACTAAACCAAAACACAGTCTGACAGGGGTGTGACAAAAATATATAAATAAATAATGTATGATGGGACCCCTTTAAAAAATAAATAAAATGATTGAGTATTTAAATTTGAGTAAATATAAGTGAATTTACTGAGGTTTATCCTTAAAACTAGAAAAAAATGTACATGGAACAAAATACCTTTCGCAATTAAAATACCTTTCGCAGATACATTTATCTAAAGTGAGTTAGAGTTTGGATTAAAGTTGCCTTTTTTTAAGGTATAAATTTTGACAGGGCCATGCTTCAAATTTTCAGTCATTTGTGAAATCTGAAGTCCTAATAAATTTTATAATAAAATAATTTGTCACACTTCTGTTAACTTGTTTTATTATCATACTTTTTATGTTTTTATTGTTCTTTGCATCAAAAGATTTTACTTACTGTATGCTTCTCCACTCATTAGCTATTTTCTGTGCCCCAGTTTTTGATTGCACATTCTCATTGGCCCCCATCTGTCTCTGCAGGGCCATGGTGCAATGGTGAATGAAATGGAGATTGATAAGATTATAAGTTTGGACCACAACCAAGTGAGCGGCATCCGTAGTCTATGGAATGATGCAGGAATTCAGGAATGCTATGATCGGCGTCGAGAATACCAGCTAACTGACTCAGCAAAATAGTCAGTCTAATTTTAAACCAATTAAAAATATTTACTGTCATATATGATATATGATTGTGATTTGATCATAGGTGTTACACACAGTGGATGTGGCTTTTCCCTGATGTAATGTAATATGGGTCACATTTGTCACAACACATCCTGTTGTGTTTGCTTTGACCATAATTTCACCACAATATTTGTTTCCATCTCTACTGTTACCTATCACAGCTATCTAAGTGACCTGGACCGGATTTCCGATGCCGCATATGTGCCATCAGAGCAGGATATTCTGAGAGTCAGGGTTCCAACCACAGGAATAATCGAGTATCCCTTTAATCTGGAAAATGTCGTCTTCAAGTGAGAAAATTGCTCTCAGATTCGCTAGCCTGCATAACTGCATAGCTTACCCTGTTACATGTTCAGATTTTTACAATATTTTTTATTCTGTTTTTCTTTATTTTTACGTTTCTAAAGTTTATTTAATGTTTATTGGTAGAGAATGACAAAATCATACAAATCAGGGTTTTAAATTGTATTAAGACATATCCGTTATAAGCCTCATAAATCTCACAAGTCATGTTTCATTTGTAATATTTATCAAATTGTCATGTTCAACTCGCATACAAACCACTGATGTCATCAGGATGGTGGATGTTGGGGGTCAAAGGTCAGAGCGCAGGAAGTGGATCCACTGCTTTGAGAACGTCACCTCCATTATCTTCCTGGTGGCCCTGAGCGAGTATGATCAGGTTCTTGCTGAATGTGACAATGAGGTCAGTTGTTTTAGTTATAAAGTCATCAGCTAGATTTTTACTGTGACTGACCACAATTGTCTGTAACGCAACATAGTGATAAACTGCTATTGTTTTATTGTAATAGTCTTTTTCATGTTTTTAATCAAAGTGGAGCTTTGAACTTTGAACTATTGCTGTCAGTAGGAAGTTATGTTCAAAGTAACACACACACACTCACAGTCAGCTGTTCTGCTCGTGTGATGTTGCATAATTGTAATACAAAAACCATGCAGGTCCTTTCATGAAAAATTTATAATGAACTAATTGTTTTACAGTTTAATTTAAATTATTATTAAAATAATCTGAATCCTCAACAGTAACATTGTTTTTTGCTACAGATGTTTAAATCAGAGGACTTTTTTAAAAATAGGTTTTCTCATCTATTTGTGCCTTGCCTTCCAGAATCGTATGGAGGAAAGTAAAGCTTTGTTTAAAACCATCATCACATACCCTTGGTTCCAGCAGTCATCTGTAATCCTCTTTCTTAATAAGACAGACATCCTGCAGGAGAAGATTGCTACCTCTCACATCGCTACCTACTTCCCAGAGTTCACAGGTGAGTCACTCTTCACAAGGACTCTTTCTGGACAAATCACAGGATTTGCTTTTTGTATAAATCATACATTTTTGTTGCTGTCCATTTCAGTCTATTTTAACAACTGTAATAAAATTCATATAGAATAAATTCATTTTGCAGGCCCCAAAAATGACGCCAAAGCAGCCCAGGAATTTATTCTTAAAATGTACCTGGAGCAAAATGAAGACAAAGAGAAAACCATCTATTCCCATTTCACCTGCGCCACTGACACAGAGAACATCCGCTTGATCTTCGCTGCTGTGAAAGACACCATACTTAAACAAAACCTCAAAGAGTTCAACTTGGTTTAAAATCCAGAACTAGTCCGTTTCTTGAAGGACATAAGACCTTAGTCCTAAAGCCCAGATCTAATGTTGAGTAGAATTAGCTGTCAGATTATGTTCTAGTGTTGACTAGAAGAACTTTATAATTGCCTAATGAAGAAGATCTAAACTGGGATCCAGTGATCAAGCCTTAATCTATAAGGACCAATCCTCTTTTTCCATTAAGATCTTCAAATAGATGGATAAGCTACATCTAGCACAGTTGTAGTGGTGACTGTTCATTCTGTGAGTGTAAGTTACAAAAGATCTTAAGACATTTAAAGCACAAGACCAAATGCACAGTTGCTACTGGCTTTTGGTCCTTGCATGGAATTTATCATATATCTGGTTCAGATGATTAGTGATGGGTAGAAATTGAAGACATGAATTGAGAGTCATGAATTTCTCACTGTAAAACAAAAAGTTTAACTGACAATGAATTTTATGTTTTAATGTAAAATGTTACTTCTGTCACAGATAATTTAGTAACCGCATCACAGGTTAAATATCAGAAACTTTACACATTTTACATTGAAGTTTTACTTTATATGTTTTTTAATTGTGGTTAAAAGCAAGTTGCAGCAAAACCTAAACCTATAGTGCCTTAGTACTGTAATGTCTTTATCTGCTTTGAAACTATTTATTAAATATTGATATACAGTTATGTTATTGTGTTGTTTAATAAAATAAATCAAAACCAAATTTTCCAAATACAAAATTCCAAAATTTATTAAATGTGGGTTAAAAAATATAAGATAATGATGCAATCATATTTATGCCCTATAATTCCATATTTCCATAACGTGACATGTCAAATGTTACATAATGAAAACACACTAGGGGCCCGTTTCAGAAAGGTGGTTAAGTGAAAACTCTGAGTATGTTAACCCTGAAATATGGAAAACTCTGAGTTTTCGGTTTCAGAAACGGAGGTAACTCAAACCCGAGACCGCAGGGTAAGTCAAGCCAGTTTCTGAAAGAGAGTTAACCTATACCCCGAGTCAGTTACCGTGGTAACTTACTCTGTAAAGCTAACCTGGTCGGGAGCAGGTTTTGTTCATTACACCCGGATTTTCTTTCGGTCTCCTCCCCTTTTTTCCGCCAACCCTCCAATCACAGGTGGAGCCACAAGCCACGAGTATTTATGACATGTTTAATATTCTGTTTAAATATTTCATTCATTCTTTCGGTACATTCATTCATTGCACATATTTCCGTCTTGTAGATTGTTTAGAAGTGAAAATGGCATGTCCTTTCATACAGAATCCTGTAGACGAGGAGGCTGCATTAATTAATGAGTTACATTTACACCGATAGAGGATTTTGCGTCTCTGAGTGGATTTTTTTTAACTTAACCACCTTTCTGAAACGGGCCCCAGGATACTCTGGCTCAGGATTAATTGATTTGTCTGTCATACATTACTTTGCACAGCAGGTGTCACTAGTGAGAACAGTTCAATGAGGTTTCGGGTAATGAACCTTTTGGTGAACCTTTGGGCTGGAAAGCCCCATTGGTTCATGAAGCCTCATTTTGCCATCACTAACAGGAATCCCAGATGAGTTACCGGGGTAACATTTGCTTCTGAACTAACCTGGCCCGTGGCAGGTTAACTGTCATGCTTAATCAAGCGGCGTTACAAAGAATATGTACCTGGAGTGAACAGAGTCTCAAACAAACAGTTCCACACACTTTCCATTTGTTTTTTTGTGTTGTCCGAAAACAAAGGTGACAATGGGCCCGTTTCAGAAAGGTGGTTCAACCAACTCTGAGTTTAAACTTCAACTCTGAGTTGACTTACTCTGAGTTTGGAAACTCAGAGTTTTCGGTTTCAGAACAGCTGAAATTACACCATGGCAACAGCACCCGGGGAAAAAAAATACTGTTTGCAGTGTAAAATGCTATTTACACTAAGTGTTAATAGAAGGTAGATGCTATTTATACTACTTTAAATATACTTAAATATTTATAATACTTAAAATATTTTTAGGTAGATACAGGATTTTCTGCTATTTATACTACTTATTGCAAATAGTGGCAATTGTCTGCACCTTAGTATTGTACTACATTATAAAACAGTATACAATAATAACATATTGCATGCATTGTCAAACTCAACCACATCCCATCTGTAGCTCCCAAAGGACAACTTCACAGCCTCTGGTCACCATTTACTTACACTTTATGGAAACAGCAGCTGAACGTTATGTTAAATGTCTCCTTTTGAGGTACACAGGTGAAATTGTATTGGTTTGGCCAATGTGAGTGTATGATGAATTTTCATGTGGGTGAACTATCCCTTTACTATGATCATAAATACAGGAAGGTATATGCACTACACATCAAAGGTTAAATATATTAAGGGTATAATTGTAACACTTGTAAGCTGATATCTCCAACTACTGCACCTATAAACTACATCATCACAAAATTATAAGTTCATTGAGGTCAATGACTGGTGGTAATTCCCATGATAGTCCTGGTCCTTGATGATTTATTTACCATAAAGCACAGCTATGACCTTCTGACTAAGATATCTGTATCACTTCACAGTACTCATTGTTATAATGAACTGAACATTTACTGCCATCCATAATGTAGTTTATAGTATTGGAGTTTTATGCCTATATGATCTAATATTTTGCGTATGTGTTTTCACTAGTCTAAGCCCTTTAGAAATTCATTGCAGCCATTAAATCACTTTTATTGTTACATCACCACAGCACTTGTGCCTAGGTGAGTGAAATTTTTGGGAGCGTGCTCCAGACAGTGCAGAAACAATTTACATATAGACAGTACCTTTACAAAACTACAGATTTGTACAGATAACAATGTGTAATATACACAAACATACTATTAGACATACTTCCAGTTGGTAGTACAAGTACAGGTTGAGCTTATTGTCCAGAGATTGTGCCAAAATATATACATATATATATACAGTTCTTGTAGCAGGGAGTGCTATGGAAGTGTACAGTGTGCATATAGAGGAAGAGTGTGTTGCCACAGGTGGTTTGTATAGCCCACTCACCTGTGTGTACCCACTAAGAATCTACTTAGAAAAATTGTCAGCAATATGAAGGTGTAGCCGATTATACATGGACATAGTTAAAGTGCCGTGTAGTGGGAGTATGCTGTGGGATGTATTAGTTCTGATTGTTCATTAGCCTGGTAGCCTGAGGGAAAAAGCTATTCCTTAGTCAGCTAGTGCGGGATCGGATGCTGCAGAGACGTCTTCCTGAGGGCAGCAGGGACAGCAGTGGGACGGGTGGCTGGAGTCACTGATGATCCTCCAGGCTTTCTTTATACACCGCCTGGTGTATTAGGCCTATTTGGAAAAAGAAAACATTAAAATATCTTGGTCCCCGGAGCTGTTTTACTGGTCAACAAATTACAGACCATCACCAGACCATCATGATCCTGCATGAAATTCATGTTGGTCTAAACATGAACATTTTTAAAGTGAAATGCTGCCAAACTGCAAGAAACAGGCATTTAGCAAAAGTGATGTACGATTTGCATGCGGCACACTATAACAGAAGGACATATGCCTCACTTTAGATTGGGGGGGCTGCAAAAATCCTCAATAAACTGATAAGAAAGTTATTTATAATACATTAAATCTTTTGAATATATGATAATTAGACAGAAATGCAAGTGATTGTTCACTAATAATCCTCCTCAGTGAGCTGTTAACAACTGGATTATTGAGTCAGTGAGATAAACTCTAAGACAGGATCAGTCTGATTCATGAATTGGATCAACTAATTTATTGAAATAATCAGCCATTGCTGCTTCTCTTATAACTGTGTCAGGGCTCATATCAAGTTTTTCAGTGAATAAAAAATTAACTGAAAAGTATAATACCCTAAAGCTGCTCATGTTTCAATGCTGCTCATGTTTTAAATGCACTGTTATAAGAAGAGTGCATTGACAACAGTAACACACTTACACTTTCTGGCTAGCATGTAACAATCCAAGTTCACTTTCATTTTGTGCAGATAGATGTAGTGTAACATTTGTGTATATAGGATATTATGTATCTAGGATATTAATCTTATACAGAATGCAACATATAGAAAATGCTTACGTTTACCAGTGTTTATTCTTCAGTGTCACATCATGCAGCTATTGCTTTTTTGTTTTGTTTATTGTTAAAAACATTGAAATTGCAGTATTAATAATCTAGTAGTGTTATTTTCCATCATAGTTTAATCAGCATTAATTTTGTAAGAGTTTTAAACAAAATACTTTTGATATTTTGATAATCTTGCCTTGATGCAATGCAGATTATGTGGGTCAATGAAATTATTGAAATTATTTGAGCAGCAAAGCATCTGTATGTTAATCTTGTTCTTATAGAGCTCTCTGTATTTGTTTCAGAGGTGGCTCCGGCACCGCCTCTCTCGAACCGCCAGAGGGTGCCCTCTCCCAAGTACTAAAGGCTTTTGAATCACATTTTCCATCGGGCCGCATTCCTGGGAATTGATTATTAAGGCCACCTGTTCCTCATTAGCTTGTGTATTTAAACCCTGATCTGATGAACACTCTTTGCGAAGTCTTGTATTGTCCCGGCTGGCATTTCTAAACGGTTCCTGGATTACTGGTTTTGTGTTCTGACCCCTGCCTGTTCTCTTGCTGATTGATTGATTGATTGATTGATTGATTGATTGATTGATTGATTGATTGATTGCTTGATTGATTGATTGATTGCTTGCTTGCTTGCTTGCTTGCTTGCTGCCTGCCTCGACCCATGCCTGTATATTGGATTCTGTCTGTTTGCTGCCTGCCCTGACCATATTGCTCGTTTAGTGGATTACCCTCTTGGATTACCTGTGATATCCCTGTTTGCTGGTTTTGACCATTGCCTGTCTGTTTTTGCTTGTTGTAATAAAGTCTGCACATGGAACGCAACAACCCTGACTCTGCGTTACTTTTATTATTTTTCATGTTGCCAATGACAATGGATGTGTTGCCATGACCACATGTGAAGACTGGGTTTCACATTCACCACCAAACACAAATACTGATAAAATAAACTACTGTACTGTGGCACAGCAGTTAATTAATTATTAACTATGCAAGAAATGAGCCAAGACAACAAACTACAAAATGTTCTTACTATTGAAAAATATGAAAATATACCTCGTTTTCTCAATATTTAGTTATGCTTCTCCAAGTGGCACCCTTTTTCTGCTTACTTTTGTAGAATTTGACATTTATCGTACAGTATTGGATGTATCATAATTTTAATCTAACCAACAATCAGTCTCTCCTTGTCCATGTTCTGATGATTTGTTTTTATAAGAAGCAAGATTTTGGCCCAGTGGCATTTTATTGTTAATGAGGCTAATCAGTGTGACGCTGCAGAAATACAAACAAAGCAATTGACAGTGTTTCTGTTGCTTTGGATTTATGTGGATTTATGTATGGATAAATGTGTTTGGATAAATGTAACCTTGTACCTTAATGCACCTGCACAACTGTGCTCTGCTCTGCCTTTAAAGGAATGTCAGGCTGACTCTAGACGTACAAAGTCAGATGGGTTCACAAAGCAATACAAAATTCATCATAAGGCTTCATTAAATATCTCTTACAACAAAATAATACAAGATATTCCTCATAAATATGCCAAGGCATGCCAAGGTTTTTTAATATTGCATTACCTGCAAAAATGCTGAACACATTTTGCATAATATTAGAGCACTTACTATGAATTAATCCAAATGTGCAATGCAAAAGTTTACCACATTATTAACATGTTATCACTCCTGTCATCAGTAGGATTTTCGGTCTTTTGATTATCTTACTACTTTCTTACACGCACGCACGCACGCACACACACATTATAATACTGTGAGATTTTTGTATGCACAAAAAGTCTGACAACAGTCAATAACTTGAAGTCAGTCAGTAACTTCATTATGTTATTAAGTAACTGCAGCCTGTAAAAACTAGGGGGTCTCTAGACACCTGAAGCTGAGAGGAGTATTTCCCTTGATTTGTGTAGGCTTATTTTGGTTGGCAGATGGGGACTGGGCTGGCTCTGGGCCTTTGCTATAGGAAGAGCTGAGAAACAACAGAATTGTTGGATTCTGTTGTTTGGTATTTCTTTTTAGCTGCGATTTAAAAAAATATATTTACAATTATATTATTTACATTTCTAAAAGTTACTGGGGCAAGAAGCAAAAAATACCTACAGATCATTTTGACAAATTCATTTCTACACAACAGAAATACATGCCTCCATATGAACACTGAACACTAACTGAACATGCAACACAGCTCCCTGTCCAGGCCTTGTCATTTCTAGGTTGGACTACTGCAATGCTTTGTTGGCTGGCCTTCCAGCATGTGCACTCAAACCACTACAACTGATCCAGAATGCAGCAGCTCGACTGGACATGAACCCATGTCACACCTCTCCTCATTTCTCTTCACGGGCTACCAGATGCTGCACTCATAAAGTTCAAATCTCTACTCCTCGCATATAAAACCATTACTGGCTTTGCACCATCTTACCTTCACAAATATCTACACCCGTTCCAGATCCCTACGGTGAGCTAATAAACGTTGTCTAGCAATACCGTCCTCTAAGGGCACACAATCACTTCCTCGTAGATTTATCTTCACTGTCCCTCACTGGTGGAATGATCTTCCAAAATCTGTTCGATCAGCAGTTATATCAATTGTTTAACTTAACCATTCCGGGCAATGTTTATAATCTGGAAACAGCCTTTTGGCACTGAAGACTTATTTAGCAAATGCAGTCATCATAGCATGTGGGACAGCACATAACTTATAATATAATTATTATAATTTTGATTATAATAACAAATTATAATCAATGAAACTGTCTTGCATTACCTGTTTGATTTTTAGCTGACCGTTTTTAAAGTGATTTGCGTTACATTGACAGTTCCACAAAGTCTAGAACGTGTGCAAATCTATAACCACTATACAAATAAAAAATAAGAAATAAAAGCTCTTTTCAGGAAAATGTTTTAAGTGATAATTGATCATTGTGGTCAAAAGATCAAAATGTTTCAACTTAATGAGACATTCTCCTACACACAAACACACACACACTGTTTTTCATGTTTCATGGGGACATTCCATAGACAAAATGGTTTTTATACTGTACAAATTGAATATTCC
This sequence comes from Ambastaia sidthimunki, assembly GCA_036877625.1. Lineage (NCBI taxonomy): Eukaryota > Metazoa > Chordata > Actinopteri > Cypriniformes > Botiidae > Ambastaia > Ambastaia sidthimunki. The sequence goes on along the minus strand of JAZGTK010003242.1, from coordinate 5,197 downwards.
ATACATATTACCCTAAACCCCGTTTGGTCCCCACAAGGTAGTGAATACACACACAGATAATCAATAAACTGCAGAGGCACATTTAGTCAAGATTTTCCTGAGAACAGTATGTTCAAATTATCTGTATGATATTGTTTTAGGTACTCTGAAATAAATCAATCCAAAGACACCTCAGTGTATGTACAGTTTATAACACAAACACAAAGCATTTAAAAATCACTTAAATATAAACCTTTAAAATAAAACTGTGCAATGTTTGAAAGAAAGCAGCATTTGAACAATCTCTGTTACATAATTTAAAACAGCATTATTTTACCAAACATTTATTTCAACACAAAAATAAGAAAGGAAAAACATATTGTAAATCAACTGTATTTGTGTGCTTTTACTCAGCATTTCTCTGTATTGAAAGAGTGTATCAGAGCTGAGGAAGAGTCAGATATGAGGTTTGGCCCAAGTTACTGGACTGTCAGTGAGCAAGTCGCACAATTAATTTATTATCATTTATTATCAACTGCTACTTTAATTTTTATCCTTTTTAACCCCCTGGAAATAACTGTATGAGGGGACAAGAGGTGCTTCAGAAAGTCTGGGGCCTTGAGGGATTATAAATGATGCACAATTATGCACAAAACTCTATAATTTGAGATATCATAACAATAGTTGTGTTGCAATCTGCATGCATTATAGTATAAACTTGTGCTTTGTGCTGGTGATGAGAAAGTATACATTTTTGATCTGGTATACAGTATATCAATGCTGAGACATACTATGGTGTCATAAAATTGCATCTTGAATATCTTTGTGACAGACCACTTTTGTTACATTTTGTTTGCATTTACTTTACATGTGTTAGCATTTAGCTACAATGTTTAGTTTACAATTCATAGTCTCACATTTTTCTGAAGTTTTCTTTATCTGAAATAGTTTCAAGTCAAAAACCACAAATGATCCCTGCTTGATCAACCGGAAAAGCCTGCAAGGATTCACACTTCAAAAAAGGGGAGGGGAGACTTTTTAACTTACAATTTGGCCCACATGACAAAAATACATATTAATGTGACATGGACTGTACAGCACTAGCATTTTTTCTTATAATAAAAAACATGTTCATTTCTAAAGTGTCAAAAATGTTTTGTTTAGTTAAAAAGTGTCTGACGTAAAAGACACATGCACACATAGAGAAAAGTCATGAAATATCCTAGCAAAATGATCTTCCTTTATCTCTGCATGAAAACATTGATTAAAACACTACAGGTTCAGTAACAATGGCAACCAGATTACTTTGAACAAGCACAAAAAGTGAAATACAAAAAGAAAGCCACTTGTGTTTTTGCTGGCAGCTCATTTCTCAGTGTCCAAGGGCAGTGGTAGTGTTTGCTTTGAATCTCTGAAGACAATGATTTGTGCACATAATTATTATCGTGGACGAGACATCTGTCATTACTGATGATAACTGTAAAACATCTGTCATTACTGATGATAACTGTAAAACACACACACACACACACACACCCACTGGAAAAGTTCTTTGGGCCCAGTGCATCATGTTGCAGCGTTCAGGGTTGGAATGCTAGAAGTGGTGTTCAGTCTCTGTAATAAAGAATGTTTTCTCAGTTTCAGCTGCTCCTACAGTATGTAGTGCAATACTAGTGTTCAATCTTAAAATATTGTTTTTTATAGAGAAAAAGCCTTTTCCTAAAGGTTTTGCCAACTGAGAATCTTCTGAGAAAGTATGTTTTGAAAGTAAGAGTATGTTTAGAAAATTGTTCACCCAGTTCTTTTTGTTTACTCTGCCTCACGTTGTTCCAAACTCGTATTCCTTTGTTTGTTTCATGGAACACAACTGGTGAATTATTTTAAGAAAATGCTTTTTAGCTTTTCAGCTATCATATCTCATGACATGTTATAATATAATTCCATTTGGATCACTATTGATGTTATGTTTGACATTCCTGGTCCCCATTGACTTATTATATGGAACATACATTAAAATGATAAAAGTTGCCAGAATATTCCTTTAAAAATGTAACTGTTTGTGTTCCACAGAAGTCATGTGGGTTTGGAAAGAAAGAGGGTAAATAAATGTTGGGTTAACTATCCCTTCAATATTTGTTTTCTAACACTTGGCCCTGGAATTTACAGTCATATCATATAGTATCAATAGACACTGCCAGGTTGTATATGTCTGTAAATAACTTCAGAGAGGAGGACACACAAAGTTTAATGGCAGTTTTGTCCTTCAGAAGTTCTTCAGTGCTATACCAGCTCATCAAGCAAAGTGCCTATACTCTGGTGCTGCTCGGTGGACCCGGCCAGGGGTTTATTACACATGGGGCAAACACAACGAACCTCCAACCATTTTACCACACACCTGCAAACACACATTTTATGTCAGTCCACATATCAGCATCTATTTTCCAACCGAAAACATGAATAATGGTAGACAGGATGTTGGGTTTTTTATAAACCAGCTAATTGTCTTTCATCTACATCATATCATGAGTTTTTGTGGTGCCATTAGCCAAGCAGCATTGTAAGCATGTTAGCATGACAATTTCCTACACAGTGATTAGTCACATGGCATTAACAGCTCAGGTGTTTAACTCAACAAATATCTGAATGTGGAACCATCTGTCCATGCTAAAAATTTGCGCAAGTGAAAATTTTGAAACTTTCTTTTAAATAAAAGCAATTTTGACTGAAATTATAAATAGTTCATTATTCACTCAGCATTTTTAGGTAATATTCAGAGGTAATATCAATGTTATCTTGTTATATTGTGCTGTTTCTCCTTTTTTAACTCTGTAACCTTTGTTTGCAATAGTGACAAATTACAGATAAATCTTATTTTGTTTGAGTGCCTCATACTTAGGCAAAAGTATGCCTCATAAAATTGCACACCTAGTGTATCAGATATAGATGCATATCATATAAGTTAAACAAATCTGCACATCATTTGGTGTATCTAAATGGACAACAGTACCAAAGGCTCTAAATACAAAGGGCATAACTGTAAATCTGATCCAGGATCAGACCTTTTTGCTTTGTCTACAATCATATTGCTGCTAACAATAGCAGGTTTAAGATCAGTACTCCTGTTCTGAGATGCTTTATGAACACCAGCTGTTACAGCTTATTACTCACCTTCTGTGAAAGGCATGTTGGCATGGCAACACTCCCAGCTCATCTTTCACCTTAAAGTCCTCCAAGCACACAGCACATGTCTGCTGCGGAGAGGACGTCACACACAGATCATAATACAGATATAATACAGATAACATATATTCTTAAGAGTAAAAATAAAGTTAAAAAAAATAAAATAAAAAAGTTCTAGAGACCTATTTTATCATTCATTGAATATAGTCAAAACAAAAAAAATAGGTCCTATTTGTTTTAAAATATTTACTGAAGGAAAAACCTATTGGTGGAGGTATACTTGCTTCTAAGCATTTGTTTTTGTACTGCAACTAATGACTTTCTACTGGAAATTACTGCAGTTTATATGTACTGTAGTAATGTATATACTATACTGTATATACTACTATACTGTATGTTATATGACATCACTGTTTTTCTGTAGGGCTTAGATTTCCATTATAATGCTTTCCCATGAACATATAACAAGTATGGTTCAAATATCACATTGCTGTTGATAATTTGCTATGATGTGAATATTGTCTGCTGACTGTTCACCTGGGAGATTTAAATTAAATTCATTGGAACATCTGACAAAAATAGCAATAGCTATCTCTTCCTTACCCCATGAAGATTCAGCTTTTTAGGGTCTCCTTTTAAGATTACCTGCAAAAAACGCATATGTCCGCAACTACTGAGTCAACATTGCAAACATAAGAATAAAAACTGCTGTTCTATATTGTATAAACAGTTAATAACTTATTCAGATTCCTTTAGATAATTCTCAGAGCTTCTTAATGCATGTTCTTATCTATAATTACAAACTAGATTGCTCATAGCAGTGATCTAATATACATCTAAGGTAAACACTGCCCAGGTCCCAAACATGTAATTGGATATTTATTTAGTGTGAGTTATGTTCATTTTTATCAGTAGTGAACATCAGATCAGAACAACGTCAGACTCACCTCAGCATGTATTGCAAATATCATGTCAATGTCATGACAAATAAGTGTTTTCATTCTGAATACAGATTTATGCATTTAAAGAGCATAGTGTGCATTTTATATATGGTTTTGAAGTTGTGTTTTTGTAGTTCTTTGGTCTTTGTAGTCTTTTATGTTACCCCACACTAACTGTCTCTGGGTGTTCCTCGTCTTGTGTATTTAAAGCCTTATGTTTTCATTGTCTTTATCAGGATTTGTTCAGGTGGTTAGTGTCGAATCAATTGTAGTTTGTCAAGTCATGATTTTGTTTTGATGCTTGTTTCTTTAATAAAACTGCATATGGGTTCTGTTACGGACGACTCAGACAGAGACGGTATATGTAAACAGGTTTATTTAACAGGTGACTCCAGACAACAGGTGAGGTTTAGAATATTGAAATATAAGGTAACAGATGTAATGAAAGATGATAAATGGTAATGTCCGTTATATTTATAAAGCAGGAGATTATGGACGCTGAGTGGAAGCACAGCACAAGCCTCGATGACGTGAGTGAGGGTGCAGGTGAGGAGATGGAGCAGGTAAGTAGATGATCAATCTTGCAGGGGTTTTGTAGCTGGGGCAAGAGTATAATCCAAAAGGAGTTGGAGAGGAATCGATGCTGGGGAAAACAATTGAGAGTAGCCGTGTGGCGATCATGAGTCCGTTGCTCAAAGTGAGATCAGAGGTAGAGGTGAGGGAATGTGGGGTGTGTGCTTAAGTAGTAAGATGCTAAATGATGTGCAGGTGTGTATAATCAGTATTCAGGTGAGGGTGCGCGCTGTGATTGTGCGATGAAAGAGCCTGGCTTGTCCGTGACAGTATCCCCTCCCCCACGGCCCGCTCTAAGGGCCGTGGACCCCGTCTGCGTGGTGGTCGACCTCTTCCTCAGGGTACAGGATGGGCTCTGTGGAAGTCCATGAGGAGAGCTAGATCGAGGATGTTGTCTCGTGGAAACCAGGATCGCTCCTCAGGTCCATAGCCCTCCCAATCCACTAGATACTCCAGACGACCACCATGACAACGGGAGTCCAGGATTTCCTGAACGGAATATATGGTGCCATCCTCTATTTCCA
>JAZGTK010003241.1:0-28088 GCA_036877625.1 Ambastaia sidthimunki | reverse complement strand
TGTTACACTTAATGTTTATCACTGCAGCACAGAAACTTTCTGTCTAAACTGTGTTTCAGAGAATGAAAGAAACAGCAGAGAGAGAGAGAGAGAGAGACACACACACAGAGAGAGAGAGAGAGAGAGACAGAGAGAGAGAGAGAGAGAGAGAGACACACACAGAGAGAGAGAGAGAGAGAGACAGAGAGAGAGAGAGAGAGAACTTTCCCATACATCAATTAAATTACACATAAAAAACAAAAAAGTATGAAGGTATGAAAATTATGTGTTACCCGAAACACAATTAAACATCAAAACATCAAATCTCTGAAACCCTCAGAAAGTTCGTCAACAAATTCAATGCAAATTCATTTACAGGTAGAGCAAACAGAGAAAATTCTTAGAATGCTGGCTAATGTTCTCAAGACATTGTCTCAAAGTTGTCAAAAACGTTCTTATTATAACGAGTATTTTTAAATGTTATGTATGTTGATTTGATTGTGATTTTAAAAATGTTATTCTTCAGTTCTTAGTGGAATGTTTAAAAATGTTACAGCATTTTTTTTAAGTTTTAAAAACGTCCTTATACCCAAGCAATAATGTTAATACAATGTCTAAAAACCTCCTATAACATTCCTAGAACATTCAAAATAACATTTTGGTACAAAATGGAAGCGTTAGGAAAATGTTCTTACAAACTAAATTTGTTCACTGGGAACAGTAAATATTATAAAATAACACTGCAGTATAACTGCCTTGTTTAAATAGGCGATTGTCTCTGTTCATACAACTGATGGGCAATAAAAATCTCTTTCTCTTCAGTTATTCTTGTGATGCCATTTGTTTGTGACTCGTCTTCATTCACAGTGAGTTTCGACCAATAAAAACAGTGATGTTGAAGAGGGACGGGCAGCTACAACACCCACCAATACCAGCCAAGCTTTCGAGGTGGAGCAGGACTCAAAATGTGACTCCCTGGAAAATCTGAATGAAGCTCAACAACATGAATTTTCACCAAACTGCAAAACTTTCACAGAAACATCCAATTGCATCATGAATGATAAGAAAATTGTATGTAACAGTGAAAAGGGCAAACGAGGACCATTCACAGATAATTAGCAGGTGTGAATTATTTTCTCAGAACAAATTATTCTATTAAAGAACTTAAATAATAGTTCTGGTTTTGAGCGATTGTTGTTTAACTGCAAGGCGTGGAAAGATAATTCAGGGCTCATGGCAAGTTTTTTCTCGCCTGAGGTCAGTTGCTTTTCTCCGTGTCTCAGATGATGGAAGAGCTACATGACAGCGGTACTCACACCAGCAGATTTCATTATGTTCATTACATTTACTGGCTTTAAACCAATTTTGAATATTTACAGAATTCAGAATTTATGGATGAGAGTAATTTAAAAATATTGGTGACACGTGGCATTAGGTGTGTTCTTAGAGGTCACTGACAGATTAGAAATTAAAGATTTAGAAAGATTAAAAAAACATGTTTAGAAGATTGTTTTACTCAGAAAATAGATTTATGCTTTCATGCATCTTATTTTAAGCTATAAACATGTTTATAGCTGAAAGGTGAGAAACCTTTACCTGGTTTCTACCATAAATCAAATATTGTATGATAGCTAACAGACTGTAGCTGCGTGTATCTCAACCTGAAATGCAACATTCTACAGATTTTATCAGTGACAGGAAAGTCATTGTCGAATACATCAAACATATGACCTTTCTTAACATGCACTCCCTTCAGTTAATTCACGCAAATCAAATTCCTAATGTCATTTGCCAGAGAGCATGCCAAGTTTTTCTCTCCTTCCCGTAACTGCTTTTCTATTTATAAAACACACAGTTCCGGTTCTAAATTCTGGATAGACACCTTCAGTGGTGTATATGAACAATTAAAGAGTTAAAGCTGAAGTGTGTAATTTATACAACAATAAACTTTAACCTCTGTCAGCTTAATATGCAGAATATTTGTAATATTTTTTCTACAATGATTCCTTTAATCACTGCTGGAAGTTTTTCAGCTTCATTTTCCAGCAACATCTCTGGATGCACAGGAACACATTATCCCTCATACAAAACAAATACAAACTAAATGCAAAGAAATTCATGCACATTACAACATAATACATGTCTGTAGCTGAACTAACAGAGCATTGTGTTAGCAGCTCAGAGGTTGTGTTTGATTCGCTGATTAAATATACCTTTATTTTTAAATAAAGATTTCTGCACCTGTCTCTGGAAATGATTTCTAAATACACAGAGTCAAATCACAGTGCTGTCATGTTATAATTGTGATCATTTATGTGATAATTTAGTTTTGGTTACAGTTTAGATGGATATCTGATGAGACTTCCTCAAGTGAGTCATTGTGATGTCTAACACAAGAAATAAATAACTCAGATTAACAGTTTACAGAGCAAAAATTGATATACAGTAAAGTTTAAAACATTTACTAACTATCACAGGTATTCCATCACTGAATCATTGAATTCAACAAAACTTCAACAGAAAGAAGTGCAATGATGGGGATTTAAATACACCCTTGTCTTTGGAGTCACACACATAACATCTGTGGGTATGTTATCTTTGAAACCAATGAAATATCTGAAGATCTTGCAGCGATTCTGTTTATCTGAAAATGCCGATCACGAGAAACTTTCGATGGGATGTTTCAAATTCCCTGAAACTGATGTCGTTTATAGACCAGCATCACATGCAGTTATTTGAACCCTGTGAACTGTGATAATCACATCTGACAGCAAGTCAAAACGCTTCTGTCTAATAACCGTAAAGTCTGTAATTTTAGTGAAAAATACTGCATTATGCAATTTCGAAGTATTTGGTTGGTTCCCTCTTTGTTTTTAACGACTGCAGAACTCACGTAAACTTGCGCATAATATGTTAATGTAACACGATTTGAGAACGTCACGGAAATCTTGCGTGCTTCCATGCTAGCAGAAAATCTGACCTTTTATACAAAGTTAACACAATCAATGTCATGCATTCACTTATTTCATTTGTGACTTAGAAACTAAATATTATTTGTTTATTTTATGTCATTACATTTCTTTGTTTTAGATTATTAAAATCTAATTTTGAAACACGACTGTTAATGTGGCATCAGATGGTTGGATTATATGTATGTGCATTTACTTATGTAAAAGAGTAAAGAAGAGTAGAAGCAGATCTGTAAAAACAGGTTGTGGATTGGTGTGTAAACTGGTCTGAACTGGAATTAATGTGGTTTGTAAAAGTGATAAGGAAATAAAAGTTTTACTGCTTGTCATTCCATCTCACATCTAGCTGATAATGAAGATGTACAAGATGAGAAATGTGGAATTTCAGCTCTGCTGGAAACATCTTTATGTAAATCTCAGGGGGAATTTATTTCCAGTTTAAATTCTTTAAAATCTTTAAAATGAAAAAACACAATCACATTGAAAGACTTGTTAAAGTATTCTACAACAAAAATGATCATCATAATAAAAGAACGTTGCATAATATAACACAACCGTTCACGTGTCAGATCCATTAACCAAAAAGATATTTGGACACATAAGCCACACACAAAAAATGATGTATTTTATTTCATTCTATATATTTTATAAAACTATATATTCTATATAAGAACCTTATAAGGTTCTATCTGTGTTTTGACCAGTTTTGAGATATTGAGGTTTGAAGGTTTTGCATTGCATTGTAAATACCAAAACTGAACTTTTTGTTTTTCAAATTAAACACTCAAAATGTTTTTTTTTTTTAAATAAAACACCTTTAATAGTGTCAAGAAGTTATATTATAGTAAGAATATGTCTGTAAGTCAATTTTGACAAATATATATATATATAAATATATAATCTATAAATATTTATATGTCACAATAATTTGTCTTAATGTTTAGTAGTACTTTTTGTGTTAAATTACTTACGTTACTATTACAGGTAAAGGTAGCTTTAAAACTTCAATACTCTTGTATTAAGGTTTTGCTTGTGTATTTGTCTTTCAAAATAACAGCCACATGCTTTTATACTTTGGTATTTAATGCAAAAGCATTCATATATTTTTAGATGTGATTTAAGTATCCAAATACCGTTTGGGAAACTGTATGAACTGAGTTTTCCCCCCACATTCCCAATGTCCTCTGTTTCAAAAAGATATAAAAACAGGTTTATCAGGACCAGAAAAAGTTTCTGTTATTATTGTGAACACTTTAGGTCTCAGTGGTCTGTCAATGAGTGCAAATGAAAGCTTTAAAAGCTTCGCATCATTTCAAACAAAGTCGTGTGTTTCTGTTTGTAAAGTGACATGTTTTGTGTACATTTATGTACATTTGTGTACATAAATGTACATTTTTCAACAAATGTACACACAAAAATAATAAATCATCAATTGTTCCAAAGTCATGTGACTCTATAGCCCTCTGTGCAGTCTTAAATAAACAACTGTGTGCTACAGGACTGCATGAAAGCACAATATTCAACAAGAATCAATCAGATAACTGAGGAAAAAAGACACTTGACGTGTCAATAAAATTCTTTAATCTCTATTTTTTCTCCTAGAAAACATTAAAGAAGTCAAAGAGTTCTGCTTACACTTCATAAAGAGAAAAAGATTCATGTTTGCCCCAGAATTCTCAACAATGTCTCAAACTGTGCTCTGATATCACATCATAAAGTCAGAGTTTCCAAATGAAATGTGACAGTTCACTTACTGTAAACATTATGTGCTCAAAGTCATGGCAACATGTTTTTATATCAACTCATCAACAATTTAAGCAATTTCACTCTTTTAAATAAGATACATGAGATTCAATTTAAAGTTTTAATGCAGTTTGAGTTGAAATGACTTAAAGCCATTTTGATTTTACCTAAAAACGGAAGAATTTCTCTTCAATTCATTATTATAAGAGCGCGTTACTGTGGAATGCAGTGTTATTTAAACTTGCATAATATCAGGGTGGGGACATACTTTAATGTAATATATAAAGAAAACAAACACAGCAGTAACAAATGAAAGGACGTTTCTTCATGAGAATACCAGACACGATGACTAAATCTGAGAGTGATTATCAGTGATATTTATAATGAAAAGCTTTTAGCGTCTGTCCTCAGAACAGGAAGAACTGGTCCAACTTAACATCCAGAACAGGAAGAACACTGAATAAACGTTTCAGAACTCAGAGGCCACAAAGTCATTGATGTGTGCAGAACTGGAGCGTTGACATCATAAAGTGTTGCTCTGTCGGTTTAGACCAAAAGTGTGAAATTTTCCTTAGGGCTGAAAATTTCTCTGGATAACATCCTGTCTGCTTAACCTCCACTGGCCAGATTACCACTCCACACACACAGGTAGGAACCGTGGATGCTCAATATGGCTGAAACTTGGTCTTCACGCTGGGGTTGAGGTTTTTTAAAAACACAAATCATTTGCTGTAAATATTGAACAAAATACCACCTTCTATTTTGGACTTTTTGCACATGATTTTTTGGTCTATGTGAAAGAAAGAAAGAAAGAAAGAAAGAAAGACAGAAAGAAAGAAATGATTGTAAAGAAGATTGTAAGAATAAAAAAAGTTGCAAGTTGATCTTTGCACGCTTTTAGACTGTTACTTGAAACATTTTAATGCACCTTAAAAAACGAGGAAAGAAAATCTTAAATCTTTTTATCATGATGTACCTGTGCAAACTAAACAGAGCATGCCGGAGGATTCAAAGAGGAAGTAAATGAGAGAACAGATGTCATACGAGCAGCTAACAAGAAGAAACTGAATATTGCTGCATTTACCTGTGAAGTTTCCTGAACATTAGATTCAAGAGAATCTTTGATTTGTTATTTCTGTCATGTACACTGAGTGTTTACAACAGTCACGTCATGAGTTTTGTGTTTCTGTCGCTGATCTGTCATGATTAAGATTAAATCTGTGCAGTTGAGATGAACTTGCACATTTTCTGCCTGTCAAATGTTGACTGTTATGATATAATCAGAACTTCGGCACTAAACAACAATTCTGATGCAGTTAACACGTCTCGTTTCAGTGGCCGTTCTTCAGATACGAATCAGATACGAATCAGCCCAAAACACTGACGTAAATTTGTTGTCTTGGTTAAATACCAAAACACTGTAACCCCATAAAACAATCTAGCACAGTTTAGTAAGGTCAGTGTTTTACTTTTAAACTTCAACCTTACAGAAAAACAAACAGAAGATTTTAGATCTATTTGTTTTATCAATTGTGCTTCTCAGGTAAAATGAGAATATTAGAGAAAGAATATTCAGATATGTTTATTGAAAAACAAGACAAAATACTGTATTAAAAATTTAAACATGCTCTAATTTTAATGCTTTTCTAACACGTACTGTATATTTAAGAGTGTAGCTGTAAAGTAAAACTGATAATTATAAAAATCTGTAATTTAACTCAAATGCACAAAACCCAAATAATTTAAATATGAAGGATATAATCTATAAATACAATTTATAAAATTTAAAACAATAAGATTTAATAATATAACTAAAGAAATCACAGCAGGGACAGAAGATTGTAAGATGAAATATATCTTGTTTATCATGTTTTACCTGTAGTTTTTCTGAAGGGGATTTCAGCTCATGTGTGATGAATGACATGTGAACATACTGATATTTGCAGGCCAGCGTGATGGATCAGGACGGGCTGAAGGAGAGGAGCTCAGAACATGAGGTGATGACCGAGGGGAACTTCCTCAAAGATCTCTACACCTTCATGAAACAGAGAGATACTCCAGTAGAGAGAATCCCTCATCTGGGCTTCAAACAGAGTGAGTGAGACAGTCTCAGCTATCAGGAAACATTCTGAGAACCTCGGCTAATGTTCTCTAAAAGTTCTTTCAAAGCTATCAAAACATGTTCTTGCAGTAATTTTTAGTTAGAAGAACAATTGTAACATTATACATCATATCAAAAACATAGCAGTTAGTGGAACATTTTAAAAATGTTACAGTATAAGCCATTTAACATTTTTAATATTTTGTATCTTTATAAAAAAGCATTAAGGAAATGTTTCTACAACCCTAAACTGTTGGGGATGAGTAGAAATACAGAGAACATGTTTGTTTCAGAGAATTAATCTCCGTTCTTTTCTTTTCAGTTGATTTGTTTCTCATGTATAAAACAGTGAAAGATCTGGGGGGCTATCAACAGGTAAAAACATTTTATTATTAGGATTTATGTAACTGAAGCAAAAACATCTTCTGTAATATCTTGTTATTGATCTGATGTCTGTTTTTCTCCTGTGTGCTGTTTTGTCTGTAAGAACTGACAGTGTGCTTTGACTGACACTAGAATAACACCGTGAAGTTCATATTACTGCCAAGCTAATTATTATTTTGACTTTCACGTGACAAAACAGCAACATGTTCTGTGGCTTCCAGGTTACTGCACAACAGCTCTGGAAGAAAGTTTACAACATACTGGGGGGAAACCCTCGCAGCACCAGTGCAGCCACCTGCACGCGCAGACACTACGAGAAGTGAGTACTGACACGTCAAACTGCAGCCAGCTGCAACAAACCCTGACATGTACATGACAGATTCTCTCTTTATACTCAACGTCTGTAGTTTGTTCTTACAGCAGTTGTTGAGAATTTAAATTTGTCATCCATGTTAAGAAAATAATTCCCTGCAATTTTACATCTCAAACAGAGATGGCAGTACAGAGACATAAATCACAGATAGCTTTAAATCGCTAGATAAGATTGTTAAGGTGTTTTTAGATTAACCTGAACCGTTCAAATGCAGTTTAGTCACAAACCTCTCTGTCAAATCAGGCTCTTGCTTCCTTTTGAGTGTCACCAGACCGGATACAGGGATAATATCATCTTCAGGACCCCTCGAACCCAAAAACGCTTCCATCCCAGCAGCTATGGTGAATTTGAACAGGAATACCCCAGAATGAAACGAGCAGATTTCAGACACATTCCAGAATTCCCTCAGGTATGGAGACTATAGTAAAATATGTATCAAAATATATTTCATAACTTTATTATATAATGAAATGAGATTCATATGTTTTCCTATATAAAAACAAACACTTGCATTTCATGTGCAAACACGTGATAAGATGTGAAATGTGAGGTTTTGGAACATTTTTATGTGAAACATGCTCACGTTTTTGCACATGTGAAATGTATGTGTCTTTTTTTATGGGAATTTGATTTAAACAAAATAGATGTAATTGAATATGTTTTATATTATATATTGTATAAAACAAAATAGATGTTACAATTTTGTCAAGGGAACAGACTAAACTGTCACAATATGATTGTTGTAGTTTGTGTAACAATGATTCATTGTGTATTTTTCTGCTGTTTTCCTCTCAAGACCTCTCCCACCATGTTTGTGGAGCATCAGAGACAAATATTTAGTTTTCCTTTGAACATTCCACCCTACTTCCCACCTGGCAGCACATCTCTTCCAAACTACATCCCTTATTGTGACCCCACACTACCTCACCTGGTCCCCAACCTACAGGATCAACCTCCCCAAACACCTGCCATGTTTCTGTGCGAGGCCTCTGCAGAGGTGCAGAGCTGCAAACAGCCACTCGACAGGCTACGATACCTGGCCAAAGAGTACACATCATCAGCTGGATGGGAGGAACCTTTGAACCTCAGCCAGAAGGAAAACACACTTGACACACTGAGTGACGCTCCCTCATCTTTTAGACCACCCGTTACCAAAAAACCTAAGTTCCTCAACGAAGCTTCACCTCTTTACTCTTCAAAGGGACAGAGTACGGAGGACGGAGCAGATCAAGCCGAGACAGTGGAGGAAACTTCTAAAGGAGACGTTCTAAACTCAAAGTCAGATGATGTCATTGATTTAACTTCCTCCACTGGTGCCAATCCAGTTCCACGCAGAGCTAGCCCACCTTCAGTTCACCTGTTCAACCGCAGACCTAACAACCCTGAAACATTTGCTATGAAACATGAGCGAGACCTACATGCTCATTGGCTAAAGGAAGAATCTTTTAGGATGCATGGACCTAATTTAGGGCTCTTACACCAAAGTAATCAAGCCCTAGATTCTAATGGTAACATGGAGATCCAGATTCCTCTAAAGGTTTTCCAGGAATTGATCAGGAGAGGATTACTCTCCAGTCCAGCTTTGTCTGGACACAGGCTCATGTCTCAAGACCCTTTGAAAGCTGATGCATCACCTGAGCCCAAGCTGCACATCAGATCACACTCAGAAACATCTGAAAGTTCCACCATGAGAAAGGAACCAGAAGATCTGAGCTTCAAAAACCCTGTGAAAAACCCATCAGATACAAACCAGCAAGACAGCAGTATGAAGAGGCAAAGATCTGTTGGCCGCACAGAAGAATTTAAGCCACAGAGTTTGTTCAGCCCTGTTCGGTTCCCTCTTGACTGGGATACAACCTCAAGGTCCTCTTATTCTAAACCAGTACATGTTTCTGTCACCAAGAACCAGGAACCCATGAGCCCCAGATCCCCCAGATACAGCGAAGATTCTCCAATCTCGTTGACAACGAAATCTGGAAAAAAGTCAGAGAAGGTGATAGAAACATCACCCATTATAAGGAAGGAAATCTCTTCCTCTCCACCACTTCTACAGGTAACATCAGACCACCACAAATTTCTTCTGGCAAACCTTCTCTATAGATTAGAACGAGGACCAATGTTTTAAGACTGTTTTCTTAACCCCAGTCAACGTCTTAATCTTGCCAAATCAGCCTCTTGCGTTGCATCAAAAACGGTTGTGAAGATAAACTGAGAAATGTTGAGGATTTAATGTATTGAAATGGATTGAAATGTTGAGGACAGGTTTTCAGTAACTAATTGTATAACATGAATATTAGCATGACAGAAATCAGCTCAGGATTTTTTTTTCTCTTTTCAAAACTGAAGCATCATTCACTGTAAATACATTGTTTAAGTGCATTTTATGTTGTAAATATATTTACCTGTAAAATATGAAATGGCCAAATGTTGGATGCTGGACGTTTCTGGTGGTTTCTCTCTGGATTTTTGTAGCAGGACACCTGTATGAAGAAACCAAGCAAAGCACAAAACCTTTTGTATTTTATTCAAACGCAAACATGTGAAATGGAAATGTACATTAATATTTTGTTTGATGTAAAATTGGTTATAATTCTTATTTTTTGAATGACAAGTTATGTTTGTACTTTTCTTACAAAATCAAAAATTTTCACAAAAATGTTTGTGAGAATTTTTTTTAAATTTTATATACATATTCAAATATACATATATTTTTTGTTTGTTTTTTACACATGCACGCACACACACACTGTTGCAGTTTACACTGTAAATACACACATCAGATCCCAGAGACTTTTAAACCTTACATACAACAGATTCTTACATTTTAACTGCAGTCTGTAAATAGAAAAAATAATTGTATATTTGGTATGTAAAAGTGCCAAATTAACAAAGACAAACAGAAGAACAGGTTTAGACTTTTTCAGGTTTCACTCTTATTAACTGAAACAAAGAGAGAGATTAATATAAACAAACAAGTTAATGATGCAGTAAAATCCAGTTTGATTTTGGTGTGGCAATCTTGTATTCGTGAATGATGGGAAGATCGAAGCTGAAACCAGACTGTACCTGCATCTTAAAATGAAAATGATTACGTCTGAGTGCTTGAGAATCTCCTTCCACAACTACTAATAAATTGGTTCTGTAAAATCTATTTTACATATATTTTACTCAGAAAGTAGTTAAATGATTTGCTGTCATTTCATTACTTCATTATTGTTTTTTCAACTCTTTTCAATTCTCTTTTTTCTATGTTTGAATAATATGAGGGTGAGTCGATACTCCAAACTCTCAGATATTCTGCAGTAACACCAGCAAATCAACACATAAGCTGACAAAAGCATATAAATCTG
Source organism: Ambastaia sidthimunki (assembly GCA_036877625.1). NCBI lineage: Eukaryota > Metazoa > Chordata > Actinopteri > Cypriniformes > Botiidae > Ambastaia > Ambastaia sidthimunki. The sequence continues at coordinate 17,189 of JAZGTK010003241.1, read as the reverse complement.
ATGATTCAGGGCAAAGCTTAGTGTTCAACTCCTGCTGAAGCTATAAAACTGAAGACAGTTCATGCCATCTTCCACTTCTTTGTGTAATAAAGTTCATGCACGCCTACAGAAATACTGATGCACACGTGATATCTAAAATCGTGATTTCTACATGTGTAGACAAGAATATACACCCACACACACCACAAACACCCACCTGCATGAGATTTCCACCCTGACATCTCTATTGCCTGAAGGAAAAATGCTTTGCATGGCCAGATTGATCGGGCACATGTCCAAACTATTGTGGGTGACAGAGTGCTTGTTTATCATTCTGTTGTGTCAAAGATGATAAAGGAAATGAATTTGCACTCAAAACACTGTGTGTACGTGACAGATAGTTATCATGTTTGAAGTTTTGTGTCACATGTACAGATGCCACGAAAATAATTTGGGACTTAAGTCACATCTGAAATTTATGTCGCATTATAATGGCTCAAAAGTTAAATATTTTGGGCCACTGTGTGTAACGTTTATGTTTCACAAAAGCTTGCAACAAAAGTCAAAGAGAAAAAAAGCCAAAACCGGCTTTTAAAATATTGAGTTGGAAGCAACAGTAAAAAACTAGGACCAAAACGTTTCCATAAACTTGTACAAAAATGTTTCGTCAGCATTTATCTTTTCAACATTAAAGTAAAAAATAAAAACTAATTTAAAATCAAAGATTAATTGTTGCAAAAGTGATCACTTTAGAAATTTAAATGTTATCATGTTATGTCTGTTTATCAACAAAGTCCAGAAAGATATTTAATGCAATTTCAAAAATAAATTTCAGATCATTTAAAAACATTGATTAATTAACCAACTCTTGTTGTGTCACTCGTGTGCCAGTTTTTCAATAATCTGCTTAAAAAGACTCAAAATCTGTAAGTTAAACTGTATGTTTGAATCAGTCTGATGAATACTTCACTGATACTAAATCATTCACTCGCACAACTGAAAGTCTTTGTAGGTATGTGGGAATAACCTGGACTGTTACATGATTATGTTTATATAAACTATGAATCACAGTTTGTTGACATATGTGTTAAATTAAAATATGACGCTCTATTGTGAAGAGCTGAGACAGTTTGGCGTGTCACAGTGTGTCACCACACCTGTGAGCTATTAACACAACATGAACCTGCAAGTCCTAACATTACATGACGCATATGAACGTCTTTCAAATGAAAAGGTAACAATTAAATCTAACATTTAAATTTAATTGGCATCAGCCAAACAAACACCCACGTTGACTTGCTTGTGTATTAATTGTAGGAATCTGCCATTGAAGGTTCTGGATCTCTGATGGAACAGGTCTGGTCAGTAGCAGAAATAAACTGAGGATGGATGAGAAATAAACAGGTTTAGGTATACATGCAAATTTGAGTTATCAAACACAGACCTAAGAGACGGTTTAGCAGGTTAGCATGCGAACTACTGCCTTGAAATAATTTATCCGTCCTGCTTTTGTCTTATAGTTTCTTTTGTGTTTGGTTTTTTTATTGCCAATGTGTTTCATATTCATATTTATCAAACTCTTGTTCTGACAATCCGGCATCTTGTTGAAAAGTGTTACAGACCAAAACCCCTAATGACAGTGTAATGTTACACACAAACTGCTGAAGATTAACTGGCTGCAGATATTGTACTTTTGGACTGAGTGATGAGGGTGGAGTGATTAATATTTGCCCTCTGAATTTATTGCAGCCCACAAGTTCAGAAGAAACACAACAATACCTCCTCGTGTGTGAACGCTTATATACAATAAATATTATAACATTCACTGTATCTTTATAGTTATCACTCTTTGTGTGAACAGGCCCGTACACTTTTTTGAAACATAAGAGAAGAAATAAAATGATTGTTTTCCTATAAATGTGGAGCTTTTCAAGTTTTAAAAAGGATGCAGAAGTACCATTAAAGTGGGCATCTCAAAGCTGTCAGACGGCTGGAGTTGTGAGAACCACTTATGTGATGATATCTGCAGTTATTGTAGCTGCATTAAAACCAGCATTCAGGAAATTCTTCTAAACCTGCAAGGAATGAAGAAATCATTTCAAGTTTGGCACGTCAACAGCGAGAGTAAATGATGACAGAATTATATGTAGACATACATGTAGATCTGTTTACAGTCAAAGAAGCTGTAAAAGTTGCTGAACTCATCCTTGCATGGCGTGTAGTGAATACCTGAAATAAATATAACCCAGCAATCAACAGGGACGCATTCCGAGCGCTGCATGCTTGTGTCTGCATGTTTCTGTAAGAAATGAATTGAATTTCAAGACTTCAGGAACACTGTATGTTAGACTCTCAACACCTGCCTTAATTTACGACTTTACCGTAAACAAACTGCATAGTTTTCAACTAATGACACGCAAACCACCAGACAAAAAAACATACAGCAATTATAGAAAATCTCCTTTTTCACAAACAATAAACGCAGACATCTTTTCTTTTTAATGTGTGTCTGCCCTGTTCACAAATAAAGCTATTTTTCTGAACATTACAACACAACACAACACAACACTGTATTCCTCACGGTTAACTAACCGAACAATGAACAATAGTTTGGAGGAATCTGGGGTGCTTGAACCTGAACTTAATACTTCAGAAACATGTATGATATGATATATAATGTTTAAAAAACTCAACTCTCATTACTGCAAGAACATTTTTTGATAACTTAGGACTTTTACAGAACATTATCATATGTTCCCTGTATGGTTTACAAATAATCTTGCTTTAATGTTGTGACTGTAACTTTAAAGTGCTTCTCATTTACGTGAAATATTGCTGAACAATAAATAAAATCACACAAGAATTCCAAAAGCTGCTAGACTGAAAGACTAACAGCTGACAATGAAAAGAAAGCTGTATAAATATGGCATATGGCTACAGGCAGAGAATTCTTTTTTTTTTAGAATTCTTTTACTTTATTTCTTTGTTTAGTGGAAGAAAAAGTATTTTAAGACAGTCTCTCTTTTCTATCAATAGCTGTCACAGCGGAACAAAGAACCTCTTCTGTCGTTTGACTCGATTCTGTCCCGCGTCTGAAATGTGTTCTGAGATGAAGGTTAATCTGAGGTAATACCTGTCAAACAAACTACAACACAGCCAGAGAAAGCGAGTGTTTGTTTTTGGAAAAGCAAGCTGGCATCGCTTCTTTACCTCAACAACAGTTTGTGTATCATGTTGCAAAGTGTGTGGATTAAGCATTACAAAGCAAACATTCAAGCGTTCCAAGCGTGGAATGGTAAAATACTCTTCATGACATGAATTCCTCAGAAATTGGTTTGTGAAAACAAACAGAAAACATCTGGAACGCTGATTTTCCATTGCTGAACAATCAGAAGATTTTCTGTAATGAGAAGTCAATTTAAAAAATCCTTGAGGTGTGACACACACCTTCAGACACAAAATGTTGTTGTGTTTGGATTACTGAGTTATTCATATTGACAAACATTTTAAAGTAACAGTCATATCTCTGATCACACACACACACACACACACACACACACTCACACACACACACACACACACATACACACAGTCATTTGTATTGAACATCATGTTGTGTATTTTAAGTGACTTGTATGTTCAGGAATTATAGAAATGCTTTTTGTTTGCAATAAACCATCTGAAGTATTTTGTCATTTCTTCTCTTGCCTAAAATAAAGTTTTTCTAAAATTTCATTTTAAAAGCTACTAAACTGAACAACTGTTCTAGCTAATCTAATTGTTTTGAACTGAAAACTTTCCAAACTCAATATTGATTAGCTGTCAATGAAAACACACACACCCTTACGTGAGAAATCATTATGGGATGTAATAATGTTGTGGCTGCCTATTAATTAAACTTTCTGACATCTGAAAGCCAAGCCCTATTTATTCATCTGAAGTGTGAATCTGAAATTCAACCCACACAGAAACAAAGTGTTTATTTAAATTAAAACATTATTAAGTCACCGCAAAGGAAGGTTATAGTTAAATTTTGCTTTCTTATTTACCTTCATATCTACAAACACACACACAGTTACTCATCTGTCACAAATGAGGACGTCTCCAAAATGAGGTTTTGTTCAGATATGTCAGGTTTTGCTGACTTGTACAAATTTGTACCTATTGTACACATAACCCTATGGTATAACCCACCCCAACCACACACACACACACACACACACACACACACACACATACACACACACACACACTGTAGAAGTCACAATTACTGGGGTACAAAAACAAAAGAGATAAAAGTTACAGACACACAAACACTGCCAAAGTAAAAGCTCAAACAAATGATCTGACAGGTTAGGATTGTCTGCAAAAATAATGTTACTTGCGCATCCCTGGAATATTTTAAAGACAATAAATACAAAAGAATTTGGGTCAATGTCAAAATAGACATTGTGACAAAAAACAACTGAGTTTTAGTAGCCACAACATTCAACAACATCACTCCATGTCAAGTTTAAAAGCCCCGACACTATTTTAAAAGCCCAAAAAATGTTCACATGCCAAGGATCAACAACTTGTATTTTACATTCAGGCCTAACAAAGACAAAAGGAACTTTTTCCCAAAATCTCAAAATCTGAGTTGATTTTGAGTCATTAAAGAAACAGTTTGACTAAGAAGCTCCTGAAATATTTGAATGGAGTAAAAAGTAAAAGATTTGATCCTTTTTTTTAACTTTTGTGGCAAATGGGATTGCAAAAAACACATCTATAAGAGTTTTACCTTGTTTTAGTTACATTTGCACTTTTAAAATCGAAACTGTGAGAATAAAAAATCTTTTCTGCAAAATATCTTCGCTTGTGTCGCACAAAAGCGCAGAAAACACTACAGGATGATGTGAGGGTGGATAAAAGATGCTGTTATTTTGTGAACTATTATTTTAAAATCTGCTCTCTTCCTGTTCTGTTACTCTTTGTCTCAATGTGAGCTCATTTTTTGCATTATTTAAAGCTTTATTTGTACTTTTATTTTTTTGCCCTATCAGTTCATCAGCTGTACCTTTAAGAGGCATCATAGAGCGATGTTTGTTATTATTGGGTCAGTGAAAACGTTGATGTCAGTTGTGATAACTGAAGTGTTCAGAGCATTGTGTCCTTGTGATAATCACAATATCATCACTTAAAATTAAGAAGTGGCAAATCCACAATCACAACACAATGACGTTAATGCACGCACAACTATCTTGCTGATAAACTAAAACACATGTAATGTGGAATTGCCAATATGTACAGTAATATACAGTGTGTGTGTGTACTGTAACCTGACATGTGACCTTGAAATCAATTGAAAAGTATCGATATGGACAAAGTTATATTTAAAGAGATAGTTTACCCCAGAATATTTTTCTCATCAAATTTTTTTTTCATCATTCACTGCAGTCATTGTATAAAAACAGAGGTGTGTTGCGTTCAGAGAGAATCTGTTAATCTTTGCTTGAAATAAATGAGCTTCCAGATTTCACAAACAACACATTCAATCAATCAAGACAAACTGGTCTTAAAACCTGTCGCCAACGTTCTACCCAATCTGGCTTTTCGGGGACAATAAGCGACCAGGAAGTCTTTTGACTTTAGATTATCTGTAAAAATTCTTTTAAAAAATCATCAAAAAAACTCGTTTCTCATTTGGTCTAACTATGATGTTTTTGTGCATTCTGGACCAGCTAAGACACAGACTTACTCATGTCACAACAATGTTGTCAGAACTCCTCCATCCAGCTGCGTGTATGTGAGAATCGTGTCTGTGGTCTCATCACCCGTCTGGATGCTTATGGCGAAACTCTGAGTATATCGAGCTGAAATTCTGTCTGTCCTAAACACACACATATCTGTTACACAAACACATAAACTTGATTTTGAGACAGGGTGTAAATAACAACCATGCGTTACAGTTAATAACACATATTTAGTAGTAAACAACTTTGTAAGCTGAAACACTGGATTTGCACGACTCACAAAATGTCTGTGCAGTAAACTGTAAATGTGATACTGTAAATTGTAATACACTGTAATTACTGTAAAGACATGTTAGTTTTAATCCACTGTCCTGCAGAGAAACATCAAACAATTCATCTAAACTTTTATTTACTAGTTGGTAAATTGTGTTTGATTAGGGTTGAAGGTAAACTCTGGAGGACTAGGTTAGGTTAAGAACAGGAGTTGAAAACTGTGGTGTACAGCACACTAAAACACTCAATTACATAATACATAAAACATATACTGTACATTTCAAAATGGCATATATTTATGCAGCCTTGTGACTGAAATGAAGGCACTCAGACTGGCCAAGAGATGAAATAAGAGATTATATAAACTCATTCATTTTCAGATTGTGTTTCTTAATTTCCTAAGGCTTTTATTGAAATTAAAAGAACTTTTTCTTTTTGTTATATTAAGGTTATTATTTATATATATATTATATTATATATTTTATATTATAAAACGGTCCCCGTTGCCATGGGAACCACTCATGGAGTCTCCGGTTGCCGGTTATCTTACTGGAGGCTGTACAGCTCCACCTGCAGGCCAAAGCCTGGAGCTACATCAGCGTTTTAATCTGCAGTTCAGTTTATGTCTCCAATACTAACATTTCGTCATTTAGCAGACACGTTTGTCTGACATCACAGCCATTTTTTAAGAGCCAACAAAACTCACAGTGCTGCAAGATTTATCAAAACTGTGGAAAGATGTTTCACCACCTGAGATATCAAGACTGATGATCTTCTGTTCTCGTTTTGCTCCTCTGACTGGTTTATTACAGCAATAAAACTTGAATTTCACACCAGCATTATAATTATAATAATTCGTGACAACATCAAAACTTACTTTATTTTGTGATCTGTACCACAATATTTCGGTTCCTCGCGTCGTTTGTTTGTGAGCATGCGCAGTAAAGCGCGGAACGAATGTTCGCCCCTCCCTCAGTTCCATCCGGACGAGTTTTCTAATCGGACACTACGCGCACGTTTGTTTATAATTCAACAGAAATAAAGCATTAAGATTTTTCATATGCATAAATCTGCAAACGTGGATACGATGTTTACAAGCAGTAATGTTTTTCCCAGCACCACAGCTTGTGAAACTAGAGACCAAGGAAAAGATTCAGATGTCCGAAAATACTGTGACACAGATCTGTGTGTGTGTTAAATAATGCGGCAGGAGTTTGTCAACAGTGTGACGCAATGCTGGACTGGACGAGTGGAGGGGCGGCAGGTGATCACATACAGCTGATCCTTTCCTTGAGATTCCCACATGGGTGAAAGTAACTGTGCGGTGTATAAGCTTTGATTTTGAGTTTTTTAAAGCTAAGGAAGTATATGAAAACATCTTTAATGTGGGATTGAACTACAGTGCCGTGAAGCATTGCGAATGATGTAATCAAATAAAAGTTTATTGTACAATATACAAATGTTGACTGTAGGTATTAAAACAGTAAGTGATGTGTGTTTTGTCAATAATATATATACATACATACATTAACCAATCAGTATGCTCAGGTGTGAGTCGCTTGAACAGTATAGACTGTACAGGTCAGCTCAGGCAATCGTTTGAAAACCTTCTGATGTAATCCTGCATCATGGAAAATTAACCCTTATCTTATCCTTATTCCACCTGTTCTCCAAAAGCTCTTTCATTTGAAAATGTTGAATCATTGGACTTTGCCCTGACAGTTTTTCCAGAGATGAGCCATATGGTCCTGAAATGGCATCAAAGCCAGAAAAACTGAAGCTCCTCCCATATTGTCTTCTCTATATATACATATATATGTATGTATAGGAACATGTGTGTATCTGTGTATATATGTATATATATGTTGGACAGGGCTAGTGTTGGGGAAACAGAAATTGCTGATGCTATCTTTAAACGATTAGGCATTATTCCTCAATATATACTATGATGTTATCACATGACCTTATTTATGCATGTAAATGGTGTTCAGTTATCAGTCAGGAAATACCTTTTTTGTTCATAGGATAAAGAGAAGGGTGATATCAGCGCAAAACTGATGCATACCTAAACATTACATAACAAGGCCATGAGAAATGTTTACTGGAGTACAGACTGTGTTAACTAACCCAGTCTTCCCTTCTAGTTTTGTACACTAACTGTAATGCTTTAACACTGTAATAAATGGGTTTGTCAAAAAATGAGCAGATGCTTTAAAAAGCTGTTTGTAGTGGAGACAGATTACAAGTGATTGTAAGGTAAATATTTTGCAATATTTAAGCGAAGTTTAACCTAAACATGTTAAAAACATGCTTTACATACAGCCTAAAAGTCTTTATTTTTAAATGCAAAATGGCACAAATGATATACATTTAAAAACATTCCATACATACAGGAAAAACAAACATGTTTGTGTCATTGTGTGAAAAACTTTCCATGAGAGTTTTACACAACCACACACATGTTCGGTCTGCTGGGACTGTGTACTTTTAGGTTTAGACAGATCTTTGGCACAGCTTGAAAGAGAGATATGATTTTTGGGCTCTTTAAAAAGCAGAGAACTCGCAGAGTCTCACACCTGTGTCCACCATACGATGATCAGGATGTTGGGAATATTGGTCAGCGTTGCTCTCTGTCTGAGTACAGCGCATGGAGCCACCGTAAGTTCACATCAACTTACTGCATCTGTTTTTTATTGTACCCATCATAAGTAAGATTGACTTAAATGAAAACATGAAAACATTTTCGTGCACTGAAAGTCATGTAGCTACAGGGCATATATATCAGAATATGATTTAAATAATGCATTTCCTCCTATAGATAGTGCCATCGATGGATATACTGCAGTTATTTATGTATTAATATGTATTTGGATGTGTTTATTATAGTTTAATTGTATTTATACATAACAAGCCAAATACAGAACTGAAAAATAAGTTATACTGATTTATTTTCCAAACATCCGAATACATTTTTATATAAACTCTAATTTAAGAGGAAATGTACACTTTCATTTTATTACTGTTTTTATTAGATATCTAATAGAGTGAAAGGTCAATAATGATGCATTTTGGAAATGAATCCAGTGTGAGGGACAGTGATGTCACAGTGTAACTGGCTGTGTTGCAGTTGGGTGTTGTGCTCACAGAGGGAGGAATGGTAGAAGGAAAGAAACAAAATGCCGGACTGTTCCGTTCCGTGGACGTGTTTAAAGGAATCCCATTTGCCACAGCCGGAAGATTTGAGAAGCCAGTTCCCCACCCAGGCTGGAACGGTACGTAATCTTTCTGGTTTGTCTAGATCTTTTCATAAACAAATTTAGCCTCAATAGAGACTAAATCCATAAAAATAAGTCAGTATTATAATATTAAATTATTTCTTCTTTTAGCAAAACACATCAGAGTTACATTAAGTAATATCCTGACTCTTCTCAACATTATAATGGCAGTGAATAGTGACCGAGATTTTGAGTGGATGCGCTTTTTGCAGCTTCAAAATCTCAGGCACTATTTACTGCTATTATAAAGCTGGGAAGAGCCAGGATATTATTTAATATAACTCTGATTGTGTTTGGCCAATAAAAGTCAGTTATAAATATATATAAAGTCAGATATACTTGGGATGGCATGAGGGTGTGTAAATCATGAGAGAATTTTCATTTTTGGGTGAACTATCCCTTTAAAAGGTGTTCTGAAAGCCACCGAGTACAGCAAGCGATGTATGCAGGTCAATCTTCTCCAGAACAACATCATGGGCACTGAGGACTGTCTCAACCTCAACATCTGGGTTCCTCAGGGCAGATCTGGTAAACCAAATGCATAATCATTCACAAAACCAACCAAGAGGGTTTTTACAGTTAAAACATGAGCATCCCGTTTGCTTTCTCCTCTGCAGTGTCTACTGGCCTTCCTGTTATGGTTTTCATCTATGGTGGAGCATTTCTGATGGGTGGAGCTCAGGGTGCAAATTTCCTGAATAACTACTTGTACAGCGGAGAGGAGATTGCGGACAGAGGAAACGTCATCGTGGTAACAATGAACTACCGACTTGGAACCCTGGGGTTCCTCAGCTCTGGTGATGCTGAACTGCCGGGTAAAAATTCAAACACTGTATATATTCACTGATTTTATTTAAATAGAAAGTCGACATATACTGCATCACAACAGGAAAAATAAAAAGTTATAAACATGCACTCTTGATGTCTGCCTAGATCAGAGAGAATGTTCTCAGAATGTTGGCTAACATGTTTTGAATGTTCCTAGAACATCCTATAACATTTTCATTACCTAATGGAACGTTAAAGTGTTCTTAAAGCGGGAAGAGTTCTTACAACCCCAAATTGTTAGTTAAGACCATTCAAAATCTGATTTGAAAATGAGATGCGTACAGAGAATGAAATGCATGTTTTGATTTGAAATGATGACGTGATCATGTCCTGGCTGGCAGGAAACTACGGCCTGTGGGATCAGCATGCTGGTATTGCTTGGGTGCACAGAAACATCAAAGCATTCGGTGGAGATCCCAACAACCTCACTGTGTTTGGAGAATCTGCTGGAGCAGCCAGCGTGAACTTCCAGGTGTTTAGATTTTTAGTTCTGTTTCTAAATGAATTCTAAATACCCTAATAATTATTATGATTTTCTATTTGTGTCAGAGGTCACTCTCATCTGACTATATTCATTTATCACATGCACAGATTCTCTCTCCCCAAAACAAAGGCTTGATCCGCAGAGCTATCTCACAGAGTGGTGTGTCTCTCTGCCCCTGGGCCGTAAACAGAAACCCACGAAAATTTGCTGAGGGGGTGGGCTTCATTCTCATCCATTCATATAATGTTGTTTATGTTGTTTAGAACAATATCCCACATTTGTTTCGAGCTGAAGTGCATACTGTTAGAATACATGCAGAAGACAATGTACAGTATCATAACGTACAGTACAGCTGATAAAAGTCAATGTCACCCAGCTGTTAACTGTGCTTTGTTTACTTATGTCTCAGCCTTTAACTAAGTAAAGTCAGCTGTTAGGATTCACATACAGAATAACTATTTCTGCCCAGTTTGATTTTGTTCAGTTAATCATTTATAAACAGAGGTCTCAACTCTGGATCAATTCCAGTGGATTCCAGTGCTTTATGTATATATATATACAGGTCATTTTTGTGTACTTTTAGATTGCCAAGAAGGTGGGATGTCCTACTGATACCAAGATGGTGTCTTGCCTGAAAATGACTGATCCAGAACTTCTAACTGTTGCTGGGAATGTGACCTTGAGTTCATCTGCCTCTAGTAAAACACACATTGTCACACACACAAACATGAATCTGCTGCCGATCACGGTCGTACCGTGACTTTGAGTGATTAAGTCTTTCTCAGCAGTAAATGTAAATCTGAGCTCAGTACTGACACTGGTCTGTTTTCAGATCCCGTCGTGCACAATCTGTATCTGTCTCCGGTCATTGACGGCGACTTCCTCCCCGCTGAGCCTGATCAGCTCTTTCACAACGCTGCTGACATCGATTACATCGCTGGCGTCAACAACATGGACGGCCACCTCTTTGCCACCCTTGACATCCCCTCTATAAACAACGCTCTGGGCTCCACCCCTATGTAAGAGTCACATGTGTTCCTTTTAAATTCACGTTTGGTGGTTTTACGTCCATTGTTGTTATCTGTGAGGATACATAAATTGTAGTGTGTAGCTTTCCAAGTTCTTCTATAAATAAATGCAGGAAAATTGTTGATGACTCATCCTGCACTTACTGGTGTATGCAATTTTTGTCCAATAAAATGTCCTCTTTAATGAGAAAGCTCCTCCTACCAGCTGCCAATGAGCAATAGCAAATCAGATCACAGTAGAATAAAAGAAGAATGTGATGTTAAGAAACTGTTCTTTCCTAACAGAGCTGATGTCAAGAAGCTCGCCAACGCCCTGACCAGAGACAAAGGTCCAGAAGCTGGTGCTTCAACGTATTCTGAGTACACCGTCGACTGGGGCAACGACCCCAGCGATAAAGACATCAAGAAAACAGTTGTGGCGATAGAGACGGACTACATCTTCCTGGTGCCGACTCAAGCTGCCCTGTACCTGCACGCGGAGAACGCCACGTGAGTCGAGACCGTCGTCCTAATTGCTGCTTATCAATGTAAAATGATTAATAAATGAGGCACCACTGCCAGTCCTAGCAATGAACATTTTCTGACTTTTTCCCGTCAGCTCTGCTCGAACCTACTCGTACCTGTTTAGCGAGCCCTCGCGCATGCCGGTGTTCCCGACCTGGATGGGTGCCGATCACGCTGATGACCTGCAGTATGTGTTCGGAAAGCCCTTCGCCACTCCGCTGGGCTACTTTCCTCGTCACCGCGATGTTTCCAAATACATGATTGCCTACTGGACCAACTTTGCCAAAACTGGGTAATTCTGAGTGTTATGAGTCAAGACTATTATTGCCTAAAATGGTTACATTTAAAGCTTAAATCCATAACTTATTTGGATTAAAAATGAACAAAAATCAGTTATTGAGCAAGTACATGACAGATCAGTATTTAAAACTGTAAGTTTGGAACTGTAAATGTATAATAATAAATTGAGCGGTCAGGTTACATTTCCAGCACTTTTATGTTTTATTTTAACATAAAAAGGCAAAAGTTTGAATTGCAGCTTTAATGATATGAAGTGAAGCTGTAACAGGATGTAAACACAACGACTCTGTCGAGTTTCAAAACATGGCTGTGATTGTTTCAGACATTTCTACAAAAACATACAGGCAGTGATATTAAAGCTGTTTCTTTATCTCCCTCACAGCGACCCTAACACTGGTGAGTCAAGTGTGCCTGTAAAGTGGCCCAAGTTCACCAGCACTAACCATCAGTACCTAGAGATCAACCACAAGATGAACAAGGACAGTGTGAAGCAGAAGTTAAGAATGCGTTACGTTTATTACTGGACCAGCGTCTACGCCAGCTTACCTTCAGTCCAGAGCTGAGCACTGCCGGTGTGCATTCACAGCCCGTGTCAATAACTCACTGCTGATGGTGCTGAAATAAAACAGTTCAAGTTCAAGTGGTTTGATTGTCATTCCAACTATATACAGTTCAAGGTGCCACACAGACTACATAAAGTGCATGTACAAAAACGAGTGCAAACGTTCAGTGCATAAACAACAACAGAACAATAGCCCTACGGTACACAACTCTGTATACATGAGCTTAATGTGATAGTTCACATCAAATCAAACTGACATTCTGTTCTATTAAACGTTACGTGTGTTTGTAACAATGGGAACTCTAGTACAATTTTAGGTCATTTGTTTAAAAAATAGAGCTTGTGGGGTTCAATTAGAGACACAATGATTATTTGAATAAATTAATATTATTATTGTTGATATTTGTATTTGCATACAATATATATAATAATTTTATAAATTATAACATGCTGTATTTTAATGTATTTTTTAAATCAATTTATAGCCAACATTGTTATGTCCCAAATAAAGGAACTCTTTCAATCCCCGAAATAATATAATACTTTATAATACAACACTATAACATACTATAACAATCCTTTGCCCATGAGGCCACTGCTCATAATGTCTTAAAACGCTGCGCGTTTATTTTTCACGCGTCTCACCTGACGCGTGGGCGCGGCGTCGCTCGTGTCAGTCAAGCGCCGCATCCCGTTTCCAAGGCGTTTCTGAACGCTTGCGTGCGCGCTGTGACCATAGAAAACAACATGCACAAACACACACCGCGTTATGTTTGCTTCGCGGACGACGCTGTCTGCATAGAAACACAGATGGGCAGGACGGGCTGCCACGGGCGTCGATTGCAATAGAGAGTTTGTGCGTGTATCGCCATCGGCAGCGCGCAGGATCTCTGCAGGTGTCTCTCATGGAGAATTCACGGGCATCGGTGATGTTAAAGGCGGTCGCGGTGGTCGCGATCGCTCTCGCTGCCACTTTCGTTATGCACGTGCAGGATCCGTCACACGCGCTTTTCGGAGGGGGGTACCCAGAACTGTGGCGGAGAACCGGGCTGGCCGGTGCTCCGGCGCGGGCAGCAGCCTGCATCTTTGCGGGAGTGTTGCTCTTGGCCATGGGCTGGTTGTACAGGCTGTTGTTCGCTCCTCTGGAGCTGCTCCGCGGAGTGGACGAGGTGGGTTACATCGCGGAGGACGGGCGCTCCCGTGCGCAAGCGGCCAACGAGGTGCGGCGGAGGCGCAAAACCGGAGAATTACCGCCGGTTTATCCGAACGGCTGGTACCGTGTGTTGGACTCTCACATGCTGGAGAGAGGAGACGTGAAGAGCGTGACTGTTCTCGGTAGGTACCAACTGCAAAAGAGCTGCGGCAGGACGCACGTCCCGTGGGGTTGCTGTGACCTCCTATAGGACAGCTTAATTTATTTATTTAACAGTGCAGCAAAAATACTAATAAAATAAATAAAACAGACAGAGAGATGAAATAAAAAGCATATAATAAATAAAACGGGACGCGTTACTGTTGGTCTGGAGACGCGCGCTTAGGGCCGCTTATGCAGAAAAGTTTATTTGTTTAAACGCGTTATGGCACCTTTAAAAAGCACCACGCAAACAGAGCAACAAAGCAACCGTACTGAAACAGCACGCACAGAACGTGTCTTGTGTGAAACCCTTAAAAAACACTTGCGTTTTTACGCAAGAACGAACGTGTCCCCGTTAAACGGTTAAATGGGAAATGAATGACAGCCAGCGCTTGTGTTTTCCTGTGGGCTCTCCTGCACATTCTCTGCCATGTGTCTTTTCTGCGCAGACGCAGTTCTGCCTCTGAAATAGATCTGTGACAGTTTTGTAACCAGATGGTTTATCAGGTCACCTCAAGAACGGAAACGAAGTCTGTCTTTACAATATTCTGGGTTTGCAGTTTATAAAACGGCTGTTTTGTGTCACATATTATCTCCAATGCTATGCCTGTTTTAACATTGCAAAAACTGAACGTTTTACCATCTCTTAACCAAAGGGAGAGGATAAGGGGTTAATTTTGTTTTGTAGGGTTTAGAGTTGTAAAGCAGTGCCAAGCTGTGTGACATTTTGTTTTTTATCTAAACCATTTTAAAAAAACATTTTCTAATTATAACAATACTTTTTAACAGATTATATATAAGTCCAAAGTGACTTTTATCAGTCTTTAACTGTTTTGTCAGTCCTTGTGTTTTATCAGTCCTTGTGTTAACTAACTGTTTTATCAGTCCTTGTGTTTTTTTTGTACAGCAAAGATACATATAAAGCACATAAAAAACAGAATGAGGGGATAAGATCAGACAGACAGACAGTGAAAATATCAACATCACTGGGACACTGTGCTTGTTTTAGGAGGAAAAATCAGAAATGAATTCTCTCTGAGAATCTGACTGTTGTCTTTCAGTTTAATTGTCTATTAATCAATTTTTGGCTTGAACACTGTGATAGTTTGACCATGATAAGACTCTTGTGTGCGTGCAGCCCATCACCGCACGTACATCAGTTTAATCCAAGTCATTGTTTCTGTTACTAGCCCACAAGAGCTTTTTGTTATGTTTAGTGCCTGTTGCCTAGCTGAGTTGCATTCAGATGTCTTATCATGTTGCAAAGACATTTGCTTTTCAGACAAAACTTCAAACAATATATCTTTGTAGTTTTGTCATCAGGATACAGAGAAATGCTGTTGTGATTTTGCTACCTGGAAACTATTAAACCGGTCGTGCCTTTTTAATGCCCTTTTGCATAAAAACAGCAAAAATCTGACAGTTGTTATGAGTAAAACATAAGAGAAGGGAGAAATGACCAGTCTTACAATGGCCTTCTGAACTTACTGTAAACAAAACAACACTAGAGAATGCTAACATTTTAGCTATAGTTCTGAAATTTTCATAATTGAATAACAAAGCCACTGTCAAAAAGCAACATGTACTTCTAAACAGCGAGACTAAACAGACTTTCCTTTAATGTCATTTCATTGCAAGCAGTTAATGCTACACCCTGTATTGATGTGCATTTCATAAAACGCTGGAGTTAAGTGAGCTAATGGCCTGATGTCTGACAGAAATCAGATATGATAACTGAAATGCTTATACAGCTCCAACACATTGCCCAATCTGTATGAAAGTAGGCCAAACCATGAAATAACCATGACCTCTTTGTTTAGTCTTGATACAGGTTATAATCATAATTAAAATTTTATCATTGCCAGTTCATATACTTACACTTTTCTACTATAAATCTTATGTTGGGCTTCTAAGTCTTTTTCTGTTGTGTGGTTTTGTCATTTCAGACTCTGCATTGCAGGCTAATAAAACTCCTCAGGTCAGCAAAACAGAAAGAGAGATTTTCAGTCCTGTAGAGAAACAGAGAGAGAGAGAGAGAAAGCAAATCAAGATTTTACAGTGGACGGTTGATACGTCTATTTCTGGTTGTGTAAAAGCTTAAAACAATAATTATTAACTGACACACTTTATTATTTGTTTTTTCTTAATTATTAACTTACCCATTTGGCTCATTTGGTTGAGATGCAGTCTCACATAGACAGACTTTAGACTCAGTGACAGAAGGTGTGGTCCACATTACAACTAATTCTGGCCAAAATTGCCCACTTACAAAAAAGTGTCACACGGCATCTTATAAAGGTTTTTTGTTCCTTCTCTGTATGGTTGTGGCCGGCTGGTTAAAGAGATGGAGTTAATTTCCAGTGCTGGCAGGAAACAGCTGAGGTGTGCTTGAGCGAAGCTTCTTACCCCCATTTGCTCTCCGGGCACCGCGGTGTTGCCCACTGCTGTGGGTGTGTGTTCATAACTCAGCACTCCAGTGTGTGTGCACTAACTGAAATGCAGAGGACAAATTCTGAGTATAGGTCATCATACTTGCCTGCACATCACTTCATTATTGATTGTATATACAGTTACATGTGATGTTACTGTAACTCTGTGTCTGACTTTAAAAGAGCTGACATGCATCTGTGTTCTACTTTGTTGTTTATTTCCTATTTATTATTATTTTGTATGTTTGTTTTGCCTATGCTTACTGTATATAACAATAGTCCAATTTGTGCTGGTCAGACTGGACCAAGTTATTAAAGTATTGTGTGATGTAGCAGAGTTGAGTAGTAACTGTACTGATCTGCTTCTCAGCTCTAATCCTGTGTTTGGGTTTTAAACAGGCAAGCAGGTCTTTTCTCAGCAGAAATTCCTCCACAGGAATC
>JAZGTK010003240.1:0-28090 GCA_036877625.1 Ambastaia sidthimunki | reverse complement strand
GGCAGAGGGGTGATCTTAAAGAAACAAACGCACAATTGTTACAAACACACACAAAGCAGATTAACAGTCTCAGTGTGTCTGCTGTAATCTCACCTGCAGCGCTTGACCATCACCGGTAAACTTAAAACTCTGACTGGTATCTTCAGGGCTGGTACTGGGCGATGACTCCCCATCACCTTTTTTTACAGCCGAATGGCGGTCCTGTCAGTCACAGAGAGACATTGTAGGTTACAAACTCATGAAAATCTGCTAGCATTTACTCAGCTTTTTTCTCATAGGGTAAGCATGTAGTGACCATGACCATTCAGCTAAAAAAAAGCACCATATATCATTAAAGCCTCCACAATCACTTTCTGTTTGGTGTTCTTCATGTCAAACAAGTGCACAAATGTAAATCTGTGGATACTGAATTAATATATTAAATGTGGCATCTTCTGTTTGCCATCTTCAGTGCCATCTTATGAACTGTGATACTTTTATTGTGTTTCTCTGCCCTATTTGGAACTTGACAGCTATAAACTGCATCTGCAACTGAATGCACACAACACATGAGACATCAGTGCAGTAAGAGAAAATGATCTCACCAGAACAACAGGACAGATGTATGAGGGCAGCAGCGTGTGATCTTTCAATGGCCCACCGTCACACTCTGGTTTTACATTGGACGCACACTTGTTATGAAGCTAGAAAAGATAAAAACATACATGAGAAGTTATTTTACTTGATATGACGTACTGAAGATGTTAGCAGTACTGGTGACAGCAGATCTGTTATTTATATTTGAATAAATAGATGGTGACAGGGTGTATACAGGGCTATATAATGTGATAATAAAAGTCATTATGCAGAGAGAAAGTCTCTGAATAGTGTTAAGTGTCTTCATTTATCTTTATTACCTGAGGCTGTTTTAAAACGAGCAGCCTGAATGGTGTTAAAACTTAGTGTTTGGTGCCACCAAGTGGTGATAAGAGGCATTGCATCAAAATGTCTCCAACAAGCTTGTATTTTAAGATTCAGGATTTTAAAACACAAAGGAACCCGTGAAAAACAATCCCTAGTCTTTACTTATGGCCTCATCAGACAAATTAAACGTAGCATCGTATTTCAAATGAACTGGGCACAGGATGTCAGTGTAGACTCACAGTGATTTGACACCAAACACAGTGAAGACCTGTTAGACCCTGATAGCATTTGATACTGCGGTGACATTTGTCACATTTTGTTGGGGAGTTTCCTTCTATCCAAACATGCTGCATAGCCTAGAGACACAGAGAGAGTCATTATGTTGTAGAATATTCAATCTATCTACACATTGCTTGAAGTATTAACCCTCACTGTCAGGCATTTACCCAGCTGAGGTTTTAAAAACGTTCTCGGAACGTGTAAGACATCTAGTTGTTTTAGATGTTGCATAGATGTTATTGCTTGGTTTATTTAAAAAAAATAATTCCGTAACATTTTGAAAATGTTCTATTAACAGTTTAGAAATAATATTTTTGATATATGATATATAATGTTAAAATGCTCTACTAACATTACTGCAAGAACATTTTTGATAATTTTCAGAGAACTTTGAAAGAACGTTAGCCAACCTTCTGAGAACGTTTCCTGTTGGCTGGGTATCTAGCCATTACACAAGTGTTTACTGCTATCTGACAGTTAATCTAACTTTACTGATTTGGTGTAAAATTCAAAAAGACAAAGAGTTAAAGTTAAAACAAGATCTTCAAAAAACATGTAAAAGCAATAGATTCCCACATCATGTAATATGTAATGAGCTATTTACAGTATAGTGTCCACCCCCTCCACCTCTCTGATAGTACAGCATTAGTACATAAGTTACATTAGTACATCAGTACATCAGTTCTGCAAGGTGAGTTTGGGATCTTAAGCCTCTGGTCCAGAACTTCAATCAAGTCAGTTGTGTTTGTGTGATCTCACTCTTTCCTCTTTCATTCTCAGAGCAGAAAAGAGCTGCTACATACAGGATGTTCTCATAACCTTCTGACATGTCCACTGAACATCTCTTTGAGGTTAAATTAAGAAATCTGGGTCTGGGAAGATGTCTTGGGTAAAAACTGAGCTGGGTTGCGGTCAGTGGATAAAATAACAATAATCAATCTGTGCTTTGCAGTTTCTCTGCAACGTCTCCAGCATTAAAATTATACATAAAACTGATATGTGTATCATTTACATGCCTTTTCAAACTTTTTTGTCTTTTCTGAAGCTTATTGACATAAATTATCATTCACTTTCATTAGGATGGAAAAGTGCTGCTTGGATATTTTATCTCCTTTTGTGCTTATTGAAAAAAAAATCTGAACAATGTGACATTTCTGGGTGAATTGTTACTTTAATCTTTCCTAATGGACAGTAATTGATTATTGAGAGAAAACCTTTAATTTTAACCTTTAAAGCAGAGAGGAGTGATGGTGATTTGCAATGTTGTGGTTGTACTATATGAACTCACATTGGTGTGTCTGCGGGACTTGGCGTAGGTGCTAATGCAAGCAGCAATGTCTTTGGACACACAGCGTTCGTGGACTGTGTACTTGCATACTGCCAAACAGAAGACAGAACTGTGAGAGACGGATTTCAGGAGGGAAGCGAAATGTTTCAGAGGAACATTAGCAGAGAAGAGAAAACTAAAACAGAAAACTGTTTGTCCTCAGGCATTACATTTCAGTACATCAATAAAAAAACAGAGTGAACTATTATATTTTGATTAACATAACTGATAAACGTTACTGTGGTCTAAACACTTTCATATTGGAGAATGATGCTGATTTGCTGATGACTTATGAGTTCCCATCATGCATTGCAGCACAAATTATTCTGCTACTGTTATTTGAGTGATGTTTGGCTGTTTGTTGCCTTTTTATGTACTACTGCAAAAGATTTTGTTATCATTGCTGTTTATTATTTATGTGGTGAAGTTAAGAGCTCATCTTTTTATTTTCTGAGGTTTGTTGACTATCACCATTTTTTTATTTGTATGTGTTAAAATATTGCAGACACTCACGTGAGCAGCAAAGGCCCTGTTTTCTCACTCCTAACAACATAGTGTGGCAGTAGTTACAGTACGCTGGCTTGTTGAAATGTTTCAGTTTCCAGACATGTTGCCCATCTTCCTGTACATTCTGAAAGCGTGTGAAAGAGGAAATGACAACGTTACACCTTCACACACCGACTTCTCTTTCCGCACTCAGTTACTGTCTCTCACCGTCTCCATTCCCAGCAGCACTAACAGCGGGATGGTGGTCATTCCTCCCCTGATCCACTCCTCCAGTGTGACCGTCCCATCTCGGTCGTAGTCGATCTCCTCCATCATCTCCTTGAGGATCTATAATATAACATTTAAATAAAGAAAACGAGCTATTGATCATGCTGTGTGTGTTTGGATGACCTGGTGCTCAAAGGTCAAAGGTCAGGATGGTTCATACCGGCCGAAGTTCTGTAGAATCCCATTCCAGGTACTCGGCTACATGGACCATCTGATTTATTATGCGGTCCAGTTCCTGTATCAACAATCATAATTGTTCTGACAGCTTCTGACTATAAAGCACAAGTTCCTCACTCAGTCACATTAAACCAATTTTTTTATGCAGACAAATATGCAGGTTTGAGGTTTATATCTAAACAAAGACTTCAACAATATTGTCACAGGACAAATGAACAGAATCAATTAAATGTGTATGACAATAATACTTTTTTTATTAGATTAACATTCATAGTATGGAAGCCAATATAATGACATCATACATGCTAATTACATATACGCTGTTAAAATCATATTTTTTGTGTTTACCATGCATTGAATTCTTGTCAACGTATTGTCAAAAACACCAGAAAAGTCTATTACTGCAATACAAAAACAGCACCTATACATTATAACTTACCGAACTGTCCAGCAGACCATTTCCATCTGTGTCATACAGCCGGAACATGACTTTAGGATGAAAGAAAAGAGACATAAGAGATCCCATCTTATTCCAGTGGAACTTTATCCTGAGAGTTCCATTCTGAGGTCACAGGTCAAGTGTATTCCTAAAGCTATCATCTGAAGCCCCTTCTGAGAGAAGACACATTTGAGCGTGACCAGCTGCCCTGGTATCAATGGGCTGACCGAGGCAGCTAGCGAGGATTAGCTTTGGCAGAAATAACTTTCTCAGGCTAAAGAAGGCTTGTTAGTGCTAACCTCACACCACACAAGGACAGGAGCGAGGATAAGCCATTGAGGAGCGAGGTGGAGTGGGATTCTAGAAGCTTCCTGCTGTCCCTCTCACAGGCTGTAATGAGTAGATCTCATTACACGCCTGTGAGGGGTCGAAAGTCAAACCAATCCAGACCAGAAAAAGTTGTGAGGGTGCTACTAACAGCTACCAGCGTTTATGAGATGTTATGTGTTATATAGTTGTGACGTAGCGACCAGATTTGTTTGGTTGTTTTATTTGAGTCATGTGTGTTAGAGCTGGCTTAGAAATTTCTGTGCTTCAAGGTCTAGATGAAATCAAATGAACACAGCAATCAAACCTACAAAGATCCACGTCTGCCTTTGTCACGCTGCGATTAAATATGCGTCGTGACTTAAAAAATTGAATATGTCAGGGCTGCAGGAATGAGCTGACTGCTAATATACATCAATGAGTAACATTGAGCTTGTGCTGTGATTTGGTTTGACTGGGCTGAGGGACATCATTTGCGAAATCAATTATACTTTATACCGACACGTCTTTTCACAGAGAATGACCAAAGAATGGATTTAACTCATTGCATCATGCTCTACTAGTGGAGCTACAGAAACCTCCTTTAAAAGTCTATACAAACTGCATGCTATCAAGAAAAAGTGTTTTTTATAACAAGGTTCAGCAAAAAATAACCAGTCTAATTTGAAAATGCTGAAAAGACCTTAATAAACATCTTTATTATAAACATAATTCCAAAAACAGCTCAAATGAAACAATTTTTCCTGATTTCCACAGGAAAACATAATCAGCTAAAATGAAAGAGTTCACTGAGGTAACTTACACTCAAGCTTGTCCTCTGGCGTCCCTCTTTCCAGCAGGGACAGGTAACACACAATGTCTTTTAGGAAGACCACTTGTGGGGAGGGCAGAGAAGAGCCTTTCTGTGGAGAAGGACTCCTCCGGAGAGACGTGCACTTTTCCGACTGGCTTCTCTCTGGAAGTCAATTATCATTCGCCTATTAGTAATGACATCAAATATCAAACCACAAATCTTGATCTACAGGAAGTGTGGGTTTTCATGACAGCTTTAATGCTGGCCATATAACTTGAAAAGATCATTCAACAAAAAATAGTGCTGTTATCAAATGCTGTTCCTCCATGGAAGTCAAAAGGAGATATTTTAAAGAATGCACCAGTATTTTTTAATCCAATTACAATGAATGATCATTAAAGGTTAAAAAAATGACTATATATACGACTATATATTTCACAGATAAATTCATAAAATAACTTTGTGTGAGGACGGTCATTAGGAAAAAATTAAAACAGGATTAAAAAAGGTGACAGATAAACTATTCTTTCAATAAAATCCTTGTCAAAGATTTCACACAGAAGGAAGAAAAGATGATCTGACCGGGGGAGAGGCGCGGGGAGTTGGCGGTCTTGGTGAGAGCCAACGCATTACTACTGCTGCTGCCAGCCGGATGTTTGGGCTGCATGTCGGGTGACCTGTGGGGGCCCCTGGGAGTGTGACCCCCTGTGCCTGAGCGTTGTGAGGAGGAGCGAGAGGAGCAGGGCGATGTGGTGGCCCCTGAGCCTGGTGTAATCCCTGCGGAGTGTTCTGGAGTGTGTCTTCCCATAGCATACAAAATACTCTTTCCATTCATACCTACAGCATAGGAAACACATTTGAACATGATTAAAGAGAACGGAGGTGACATCGCTCAGTTTGTCCTGCTCTGCTTTTTAAAACTGTTTGGTTTGCAAGAACTCTGAGGAAACCACGACAGGTGTAATGATAGAAGGCAGAAACACAGTTTTGCATCACACAAGCTTATGGAAGCTGATCACAATCTTCACCACAGTCACACAGTGGTTGAACCGACGCTGCTGAGAAAAATCGGGGTGTGCAAAAATGAGGGCAAATCAACACTATTAATATAACCATTACTGACTGCTTTGACGTCAAAACAAATAATCAAGACAGTCGCTACACGAAGACGACACACGACGACACCAGGAGGAGTAAAACGTTTGGACGTCTGAAGTCTCTGGCCAATGACATCACACCACACTTGCTGTGGTACCTGTTATGGGTGCACAGGCCACTTCGGTCTGTATAGAGATGCCTGCATCAATGGACCTGGGTTCTGCAGACACAGTGGGTCAATGTAAAAGAAAGTGGAACAGGAGGACAGAAAAATGAACAGTGTCGATTCAAGAAGAAAGGACGGTTGGGTTTGTAGTTTATAAATGCACTGCCACACCAGAAACATTATGGCTATTATTATGACCAGCACAATACTGACTATTATGACCATTATGATCTTCTGTATTTGTCAAAATAGGCAACATACAGCCAGAACGACCTTCTGGTCTCCTACAAAGCACTCAGACAGACCTTTCACATCCAGTATGTGGAGAAAACAGGAAGCAGTATCAACCACGACTGTTTAACTGGACCCACTCGCATGCAATGCAATGAGGTTATGAGACAACGGTGGGGTAGTTTACTACAGCTGAAACCATCTGACACTACACACTGTTTCACATCATATTTGAAACCATAACAGGAAGTAAGTAACAAACACAGAAAAACTGGCAGAGCATTGTGTTAGCAACAATAAGGTCATGGGTTTGATCCCAGGTAACATATGTACTGATAAAGTGTACATCTTGAATGCACTGTAAGTTACTTTAAAACAAAAAAACTCTCAAATTCAGACATGTAAATATATTAATGATGTTCCAGAGGTGCTTTGCTTCTGGAAAGAGCTAATGAAATTACATTCTGCTCTTTTAAACAGCTAATCTTTTTAAAAATGGCAGAATATTCACTGAATCAATGTGAATTTGTGTTCGTGAAGGAGACAGCTTGGCACTAGATGGCACTGTTGGCTGCTGAACCATTCTTAACCGATATTACACATAATGACCTCAAGTTAATGATGATAAGAGAATGATGCAGTCACCAGCCCACCGTTTTTCTTTCACCTGAGTCAGAAATCTTGCAACAGACAGAGAAAAAAGCAGGTATAGAGGATGTTTTACTTAGGTTTCCTCTGTAATGCATGTGATTTCTTTACATTGTTCTTCATCTGTCTTCAAAGACTGACTATAACATCAGCGAATAGCACAAATGAACAAATACGCCCTTCACTAAACATTCAGGTCTGAATGAGAAGCAGGGTGGCAGTGAACTGAATCTCATTTGTGAATGTAACTTAATTAACAAGCATCTTGTTTGTGAACAGAGTATGATGAAATCTTCATTCATTTTGACATGTGAGTCAATCATGTTCAACATCGATATAAAGGAAAATCCAGGAATAATTTCAGTTTAAGAATATGCAAAAATACTGATGATAATATATATTACCTGAGGACAGTATTGAAATGCGAATGTATTGATTCAGTATTAATTCAGTCTATTTCATTCATGAATTCATTGCTGCCTTTTTTATGGCTTTATAAGACTTTAACAAACAAAATATATAACAAAAAATTGCAACTGTTTTGATGTCATTTGTAGTAAAAATGCTTATGAACAAACATGCAGGTTATAATAAAGGACAAAAAGACTCCATGTGTTGTTGAGCGACTAACAAATTGGACGAATGGACACACAGTGGTTTCCTCCTACTGGTTACCAACAAATCTGTAAACCAATCTGAATGAATCTTATTAGTCAATGTAACCAAAAGATCTGATTGGGTTACACGGACGAATCAAAATCAGCATTACTAATGTCAGGTCTCCAGAAATCTCCTAGTTCATTATTTTGGTCATGCAGGCTGTTTGTATTACATGCAAGTTACAAAAAAGACTGGTTACCTGTAGTCTAATCTTCTAATTCAAGTGGAGAGATACATGTGTCGGAGGGTAACTGTGTTTCAGTACTGACAGAGGAGGCATTACAAGATGAAATTGGTTTGCAAAAAAAACACAGTCATTAATAGCTGCCAAAAACTGACAACTTATTTAAGAACCCATTATACTTAAATATGAAATCCTAACTTCTACAGACCTGTTATTGATGTTATGAAGTATTTTAAATTTACCCAGCATGACAGCTCCTGATCGAGAAGCATCGGGGGTATTGCCTCCTCCTGTCTTGCTCTTGAAGGAGGTGAAGAGATGTTTACACAGCTCCTCTGGGATGTCATTCTCCAGGTAGGTAGTCATGAAAAGCTGGAAGCCCTCGTAGTCGATGGGCTGCAGGAGACAAATGAGGGATAATGAGAAACAAAATGGCAACCCGTTAATAAACAGCCCGTCCTTGTATACGTGTTCTTGCTACGAGCGAAACAGAATATGTCCCTGACTCTGGATATGAATAATGTAATCAAGCGTTACATTTCGTTATGACACAAGGCAACAGAAATACAAAGAGGCCCAACGACACACATTTAAAACCACAATTTGTACTTCTTACGGAAACATACAGTCACCGGACGTTACAAAAGCACCATGAGGAGACGAGAAGGTTATTATTACATAACCCCCAAAACAATTGTAAGTAGCACAAACAAATGACTCACACTGAAAGCACAGGGCACGACCCTTGACCCCTAGAAAACATTATGACCCAAGTGTGAGTTTCTTGTTTGACAGGGATGGTTTGTGGGATTCTCAGGGTTATGTCAGGGCATGCAGTCCGTAGAAACACTAAAGCACAGAACATGCAAACCCAGAAGGCAACTGCTTACTTGGTTGAGAACATCTTGCTTCTGTGTGGCATTCAGGAGATATATGGAGAGGGTAGAGGGAGAAAGGGGGGGTTATATATACTGCAGCTGGTGTGGGTGTGAAGGGAGGGCTTTAGTGAATGATGTCACCTTTCATATCCTGTGTCACTTGAATAAATTTACCCCGCACATTATTTTGTTTTTAATGCTGTGTGAATTACTCAAACTGTGACTTACTGCTGTACTGGAGGTTTACTGGCAAACAGATCCGTCAAATCCACTGATTTATTTGCATAATCCTGACTTTTTCTCCTTTTTAAGAGGTAACTTGCTCCCAATAACAAAATGGAACGACAAACCAAGCGAGCAAAGAAAGACTGAATTATATCGACTCAGGAATATGGAAACCTAAATCATTATATTTTGCAACTTTAAAACCTATCTATCCCGCTGCTAAAAATAAACACTGTGCAAGGCCAGATGAGGACAGAATAAAGTAAGTTTTTGTACGAAGGTAGACTCAGCCTTACCCACAATCTGTTTACTGATCACCAAATGCTTATTGCACACAAAACTACAGATTTTCATTGTATGAGGTAGCAAGATATTTACAAGTAAAAATGTATATTCTGCTTCTGCTTTGTTTTCTGAGTTAAATTTTTGAAATTTTCTGAGTTTTTGTTCAGACAGCCCCTCCCCTAAATGGCATGTAAAAACAAAATGAACTGTGGTTGGTTGCTCTACATGTCAGTCAGGTTATATCCTCTCAATATACACGTTGATAAGAACTGTGGGCAGTTCCAGAATAAGCTGCAATGTGGACCAGACCTTTGCCATTTAGTCAACAGGTCTGATAAAATGCCAAGTCCAGCATGAAAGTAATTAAACCCAATGACTTTTTGTCTCACTCCTGGAAAATGTGTTTGGTTGGTGTGAGAACCAGCTGATGTAAAAGGAACTTCCTGTCTGACTCTTTTTAAATGTGTAAAACACAGAGACTCGCCCCGCTATCAAATAAACGCCGAAAGCAATGAACCATTTACTTAACATTTCTCCGGCGCTCATTTTTACAGACACTACAATTCAAGGTTACAAAGCCAGTGCAATTCGATTTTATTATGCCAAGACACGCGAAGGAGCTGTAGATGTTTAAGACGGCAATGAAGGATATTTACGGCTCGGAAGCCACCCGGCGGTCAATCACGGTCGCATCCGCGAGTGAAACGCATCACTCTGTCATCATAAGCAGGCGGCGCGGGGCACTGATGGCATGTCGCCTCCGTTTTCTGTTACATCCAGGCTTCAAGATTTACAGGTGGACACGAGTGAACTGATGGACAATGAGAAGCATGCAGTCACACGCAGCCAGTCTGGCGTCAGCCTCAGAGCCATCTACTTCACCTGGCGCTGATTCCGTATTGATTCGATCGGGCCTCTGGGTCGCAACTGTGGCGGCAAACCCCCGAGCGGCTTCTTATTTATGTCAGTGTGGAGGAGAGTCGAGAAAAATAATGGTGACACTCCATAAAGCAAATTATGGATGCAGCTGCCTGCTGGCCTTTGTTGTCACGGCAACTTGAAACATGGGCTATATGATGTCAGCCTGGACCTTCTCTAATAGGTGGAGATATCTGCACACTTTGTTTCTGGGAGTGGATGACTAAGCATTTCCTGTAATGACCCGCGGCCTGAGTC
Source organism: Ambastaia sidthimunki (assembly GCA_036877625.1). Taxonomy (NCBI): domain Eukaryota; kingdom Metazoa; phylum Chordata; class Actinopteri; order Cypriniformes; family Botiidae; genus Ambastaia; species Ambastaia sidthimunki. The sequence goes on along the minus strand of JAZGTK010003240.1, from coordinate 17,520 downwards.
AGTTTTATTGGTGTTCTGTCAAGTCACAGTTAGAGGCTTCGCTGCTTCTAAACACATCATTTAATCAGGTGAGCTCATGGCCTCTCCTGTAATTATATACCTGCTCAGGGTTGTACTTCGAGAGGACCCCATTTCCATGAAACTCCTCCAGCACGTCTTTAAGCTTCTTGGAGGAATCTGTGCAAGGAGAAAAGAAGGGAAGTATTAGTTCGCTGGATCTCTACAATTTCACCAAACTGAACTTTGGAACCTGGTAATTAACAGTTGACTGTACATGCTGGAGGGGATATAATGGCTGGATTTGAATTAAATCCTGGACTTTAAATGTTAATGTACAGTACTGATTTAAAACGAACACTGACACATACACATAAAAAATAAATGTGTCAGCAATTAATAGTACAATAAGACAGGATGCTTTGTCACATACAAAAAAATGCCTTTTATATTTAATTGCCACAGAACAGCCTGTACTCACACTTCCAGATAACAATTAAGAACCCGTTCATCAAAATAATTTTACAAAGAAAATTATTGTTTACATAAATCAATGCAAACGATAACCAGCGTATTTCAAAAATATTTTAAAAAATTCATCATATGAACAAAGCATTCCAGATTTTCAGGCACAGGATTAGCAGGAACAAAACGCCATATGGTTGTTGCTAACTGATGCTTTACAGGCGATCTGTAACTTTGTTAATGTTTGCTAAATGTGATTTTAGCCCCAAACACATCATCTGTTCTAATATATCCTTTCATGCGGCCCACTCAGCAGCAAATTTACTTCCTTTTCTGCAATTCAGAGCCATTACAAGTACATCAAACCGTTTGTTGATATCGCAAATTGATGCGGCACCAAATAATGTGTCCGTATTTCGTAAGCTGAAAGCCTCACAATGTCTGAAGCTGAATCCTTCTACTGCAAACACAACTGAAATTTCCTGAAACTTAAGCTACATGAATCATTAGCCATACATTTTTTAAAAAGGCCTTTTCATTTGGTGTCCAACACTGGGGACATTAGAAATATGGCGCTATCTGACAAAATAGGCTAATTAGGCAGCGATAATAGCTGAGCAGAAAATGTCACCAAAGCTTATTAGCATTAGGACAGGAGAAATGAGACTGCTGGCCCTGGCTTATATTTTGTTTTCTCTAAGCCTGGAACTGATTGTTATAGACAGCCTCTGAGTCATGTTTTATGACTGCTGGTTTGGAGGTAGAACAAGGTGTTTTGCTCATAGCAGATGCTAATCTCCCCACAGTTCTGATAGGAGTTATTTCTGTGTCTACCCCTGAAATTAAAAATAACTGGGGGTAGTGAGAAAGAAACTCATGACTCAAAACCAAATCTCGCCTACTGCTTAATCTCAGCAAAATGAGTCTTCCCTCAACAGTTAAAACCCAGTACAAAGCGATCGGATGATGTTTGTGGTTGGAAACAGTGTCATCAATCTTTCATTATTAATCAGAGGTTTATGAGCTGTTTGTGTAGTTTTGCATCATAACTCATAGTAAACATGCCATGTGATGTCAGAGGATAGAGACGCGGGCGAAAGAAATCTCGGGTCTTTGGACTGGGACAGTCTGGCGCTCACCCACTCAGGGTCATCACCCCTACGGTCTGTGTTGAACCTAAGAGACTCTTCATTGATTTAAAGACTGACACCAGCTCTTTGTGGCTTCTGTGGGCAGTGAACACATTCTCTCTGTAACAGATCTTTGTCTGGGGTTTTAATAGTGAGGGATCTGTGAATGTGAGTGGAGTTTCAATTAGCAGCTCATTACGGAGAGATGACAAATGTATTCCACTGATTATTAGCGCTGTTGAATCAAAACAATAAAGTCCTTAGCACCTAGCTGAGCCCACACATTGCTCAGAGGCATGCAAACACACACACAAACAGACACACACACACACTTATCTGGGGGAAATAGTTATGTTCCATGATGGAATCAGATGAAAAGAAACAAGATTTAAACTTGATTTTTTAAAAACTTTTTTCCATACTGAATCAATATGGAAATTCTGGCTTTCAGTAATAATTACTTATAAAAAATATAAAAAAGTAATAAAAACTTTGCTGCAGACAGACAGACCAGGTACTTTAACTATTAGATGAAGCATTAATCATAAACTTACTTCTTTCTCACCTGCTGAATTCTTAATGGAAATGTTTCCAATATCCAAGAATAGACTTCACATTATGTATGTGCTATTTTAAGCACATTATACCTTAAATATGGCATGTGGGCAGAATTTAGGGTGAAAGCAGTTCTGAGTAATTATTTAGTGTTCCATAAAGGTTTTTAATCAAATCTGTTACCTGGGGTCACACCCCACAGTATAAAAGTCATTATCATGACTTCATGAGTATTTGGATTTATTACCAGCACAAGGGAATTAACCTCACACAGCATAAAATGAAACTCAATCTGGAAACACATTTTATGGCAATTTTAAGGTAATTTTAAGGTAGCCTCTTAAAATGACAGAAAGGCCTCTTTTGGATTCATATTATGAATGGACTTAAGCTGTGATAACTTAATAGACTTAAGATAATCACAGAATATCAGAGGCTTTTTTAATGTGTAAAATATCATACATTAACATTTTGTGAGTAACATTTTGTAAATATTAATGTATAACAATTAATTATGTAAAAATAAGTAAATCTGTGTAAATATGTATAAATGGTGGTATATTTGGCATGCTTTTACACACAGCAGTTATTTATTATAATAAATGATTTAATAATCATAAAATAATAAATAATATGATCATTATTATTATTAGAATAATTATTATAATCATGATTACACTTTTGCACAGATCTGTTTACTGACTGCAATTATCAACTAGTTTGGCTACCCACAATCCTTTGTGCTACCGTGCTCCATCCTTAATAATGATTGGTGGATCAAACTTTCTATGAGTCACAATTAGCTGACTTACTACTAACTCTCACAAAGACGAGGGCTAAATCACTTTCACTTTTTCAGATTCAATGTTTCACTTTTTCATTAAATAAATTGAGAATTCTTAGCACGAAACCTGAAAAGAAGTTACTCTCAGGTTTAATGTAGCAGTTAATGAGAAAGACAAACACACAGGTCTCTGTTGACCAGATCAAGCAAACTCCTGCCTCTGAACGTGAATATGTTCTTGTAGAACCAACAGATGAGTCAAGCTTACTGGAAGTGTTCTGGATGTGTTCCAGTAGCTCAACTGGCAGAGCATTGCGTTAGCAGCGCAAAGGTTGTGGGTTCGATCCCATGGAACACAAGTACTGATAAAAATGTATACCTTGAATTCACTGTAAGTTGCTTTGGATAAAAGCGTCTGCCAAATGAATAAATGTTCATGTAAATGGATGACCTTACAGTAATAGATATGTGTTAAATTAATAGCTGACCAAATCAATATAAGCATTCTACAGTCCCTCAAAACTGCCATACCAATTCTGTTGCAAAATAAACCAGTGAACATTTAAAAGAAAAGCCATCGCTTTTAACATCATATATTAAAAACTCATGAGCCTGTTTAGCTTATAAAGTGGTTTGCATCAATAACTGCATTAAACGTTGCTAATCAATAATGATGCAGAGAGCACTGGCATTGACACATTAAGTCAATATGGCCTACATTCCCAGCAATGCTTCCTGGCCCAGTGGGTCAGCCTCGAAATGTTTTCCCACCCTAAATAATAATTTGAGTAAAATGTTACAATTAACATGTAAATCAACTGGTACAACTAGCAAAAAGCAACCAAAGGAACCAACTAAATGGAGTGATAGAACCACCCACCCATTCTTGACCACCTAACATCAACAAAATCAATTCCAATCAACCAGCCAGTTTGAGGTTAGTCTCAGCCTCGGCCCATTTGCAAAACGTGTGATGCATATTAAACAAGATAAACAGGTTCTTGTTCTATGTTGCGATACTCACACTCACTGTACTGCTGCAGCTGGGAAAACTCAGCCGGGCTGAGACACACCCAGTCCCCCATCTCGCTGGTCGGAGCGCTTGCGGGGAGCAGGGGAAACGACAGGATTATCCTCTGGTGAGGTATGAGTAGAAGATGGTAAATGCTGGCTTGATCATGGCTCTTTCCTTTACGAGCAGATGGCAATAAGGTGTCCCCGGCGCAGAGTGTCAAAACAAGGGAGGGACGGGGGCAGAGTGGAGGTGAGGTGCTTGCCGTGCTGTTCCAGGCCACTGGTGGGAGTTGTGATTTGAGGAGCTCTGCAGTGTGGAGGTGACAGGACCACGGCAAGTTGAACCAATGACCTATAAGCCGTTGTGATCTACAGACAGAGAGAGAGAGAAAATTAAAACAGTATGGGCAAGATGTCAGAGTCAACTCTGAAGGTTATGGACTATATTATACACTGCATTATGTAAAAATATGTACTGTATTATTATATTCTTGGTATTTCTGGAATGTTGCAAATAAACAATGACCAATAACAACACAAGTCTGTATATCTCGAAAGTTTCTCTTCCTAGACACTAAAGAGATAAATGAAGGGCAAATGGAGATTTTTACTTAAAAAAAATCCTAATCTGCAAATAAAGATTTTTTTTGTCTTCTGCTCCTGAAAAAACAAACCTCACTCATCTACAGTTTTAGAAAAGATCTCAATAACTTAACACACTGTGCTTAGATGTGCCAAGATACCAATGCCTGCAAAAGAAGATAAAAGTCAATCAAAATATATTTTAATTTAAACCCCAACATTTTATTCCTTCAAGAAATTATCTGAGCTGTGTTGTTCACATTGTTTGTACGGCTCTATAAAATACTATGTCAGTTATTATCTTGTTTGTTTCTATTTAAGGACAACAGTAAACACAAGCTGACATTCAGTTTTCCAGGCATTAATCTTTTGGACAAGTAAAACCGGTTTCCAACCATTTGAATTATAATTTTATCTGTCTGCTTATCTCTATGGAAAATTAGACTCAGTGTAATATAGGTTATTTCTCTAATGATATTATTCATTTACTCCTGCATTGAAAGAGTGTCTGGTTTCTCAATTTTGACAAGGTGTATGATGTCAGTCTGAATGCTGTATTTGCCCTCAGTGTGGCATTCTGTCTGGTCCACGGCGTCCAGTTTAAACATCAGAGCTGTGCTCCTCCATATAGCTCTGAGTTCAAAGAGCCACTCAGAGCAAATGACTCACACGGGCTCGGCCTGCTTCTGTGCACCAATCAATGTCTCTCTCCCTTTTTCTGTCTGCTGAATACTCCGTTTTGGCTCTCTGTATCTCTTTCACATTTCTCTCTCTCTTTGCGAACGTTCATGAGTCCTAGCAGATAGAAAAATCATCAGCGGTTCGCTGACATAAAACCTCCACAAGGGGCTACAGCATGAAAAACTGCCGTGATGAGAAGAGGAAGAGACCAGAGACACAAATCGATGGAGTTGATAGGGCTGCCATGAGTTACAGCATGCCAGGCAGTAAGTTTAAAAAACTGTGTGATGTATGAACTTCATTGAATTTGGACATAAGGAGTATAAAGTGTTTTTCCTCTACACTGTCTGATTCAAATTCAATGGCAACAAAATCTACAATCAAAACAGGGAAACATTCACAACATTGTCAAAAGGGCCAATATGACAGACATGATTTGTATATCTGTTGTATAAAAACTCCAGATAGTTCAGCAACCAAATGTCCAGAATCCAATAAATGTTTAATGTCTCACAGTATTATAAAATATCCCACTAAATAATTTAGATTCAAGAATTTTTTATAATCATTTTTAAAAGAATGATGCTTTAAAAACTTTTAATGCATCCATAATGTTGAATACAACCCAGAAGCAGAGCAAAGGAAATAAGGTTACTAATTGAAACATTGGTTTAGATTGAATTAGATTACCTATGATTATCTTTGTTTAATTAAATGATCAATTCAATAATGAGGAATCACAAAAGCATATCTGGTATATGGAAATAATAGAGGGCCAAATAATTCAGTGATGACTCACTATAATGTTGACATAACAGTCTACTGTCAGCATAAACAGCTTTGTATGTTGTATTCGTTAATAAGAAGACCCATATGAGAGATTGTCCTCCATAATTTATTTACTGTAAATTAAAAATGATGTATTGCTCCATATACCAAGGACGTCATTTCTGTTAACATCTGTGACTTGAGCGTTAGCTTGCTGTTCTCTTGTCAAACAAGAGAACTCTGTGCTAGAACTCCTCGGTTCTAGTGAGAGGGCCTGTATCTCTGAAATAGCAAAAGTTATTTTGTCACAGTAAAAATACCCACAATTATATTTCACTCTAGTAAGTCTATAGTGAATTTAAAATCCTGCTCTGTGGAAAAGGCTTATAATTGTGCTATTTATGCCATCTTTAATTTTCTTCATGACCACTGAAACTTTTGTTATATGTTGTTGTGTTATATTAATACCTGCACATTTGGAATTTGGGGAAACGCAATTGGTCGGATTGACAATAAAGTTCACTTTGACTTTGAAATCACACTTTAGAAAATGTTTTATCTTGGCACATCCATGTACTGCTTTTAATCTGGGTTGAACTAGCTCCACGAGGTCTTGTTATGAGGATGACATCATGGTTACTGTGATGCCTCAAACCGACAGGTTGAAAAATTAGTTTTTATCGAGGTGCTAAAATGTCCTGCTGCTAGGACACAACATGAAGTCAAATCCGCCGGCTCTGTCCCTACAAAACACGATGTGCTATGCCAGGCGGCAAAAGGTGGGAAACGGGAGGCAGATTCAAGGTGAAAAGGGGAAAACAAAAGAAATGAGAGTCGACTGAGAATCTGAAAACATAACCGTCATCTGTTCAACAGTTTGTGGTAATTTTTTTAAGTATCACAAGACGATGGAAAATCTTTTTGTGTCCTCCCACCGTACAAACTGCTTTTGTCTATCTCTCACACAGGCCTACTCGTGTCTTTCCAGCCTTACAGCTAAAAACACGCTGTTCCTTTCAGTGTGGGTTGCTCTTATTGCTCATAGTATTTTCTTTTGAAAACCCCCTTAACAATGTAAGCGCTGCAGCCGTTATTAGTGTCAAGGACAGAATACACTAATAAGCCAGTTAAGGCCATGTGGACATTGTATACAGGAAGGATTAAGAGACGTTAATGGTTCTATTGTGCAAAAGTGTGTGTGTTAATGGGCTGAGGCCACGTGCTGGTCAACAGGATGGGGCCTCCCCTCTGTGCAGAGAGGGATTCTGTTTGCTCAGACAGTTGCCTGGCAACCTGACGTCATAACTTTGCAGCAAGGGGATGAACTGAAGGCAGTCATGAGTCTGTGTGCATGAGGGTTTTTGTGTATACACCAGTCCACAACAAAGACAACGACACAAGCAGTACTCATAAAACTGCTCACATATAAGCATAAAATAGGTCAATTGCAACCACAACACCAAATACGGAGTTTATTTCGACAGGTAAAAAGCAATTGCGACCTCAATCTGTCATTTATGCTCACAAACCAGCTTAATGGATGATGATATCAGTGGAAGTTTGTGCTATGATTCAACAGCCTAATGCAGCTCTGACAATACTTGGGCTGAAGATATGAGCGACAATATAGATTTTTATCTCTTCCCGGTCTTTCAAAACCCCATCTGATGCTCAAAATAGAAACACTGATCTTGGAAACATTTCCATTTACGCTCGATATGCCAAAGGTAAAAAACACAGAGTTCTAACATTAAATCTTAAAGACATGTCGGCTATCTCAGCATTAAACATCAAGTTGCACATTAGACATAATTAGTTCATATTGTATGAGGATCGCAAAACAAAAAAGCTTAATGGCGACATAAAGAAACAATAAAATCATCAGTATTATACATTGTTTCATTGTATATTGGCACCACAGTCATTGTGAAAATATTGTAAATGTTTGAAACTGTAACTCTCCAGTGCTTGTGTAAACCTTTGGATTCCACTAAACAGAAAGTCATACATTTCTGTGTTTATGAGCTTTTTGTGTATCAAGATCACATCAGTTATGATTTCAACTAATGTTTTTATATCTGTGTATGTTACAGCAAATCTAGCACATTTAGCCATTTAAGGTACTGTGATGTTAAACTGTTCTTTCAAACTGTTCCTTCACACTTGACTTATAAGCCAGAGTTCTCAGGTCACTTCCTGTAGAACAGACTGTAGCAGAAACAGGATCTGCACTGGGGCACGAAACATGTTGTCCAACAAGAGGTTGTTTCGATGAAAACCTCTCAGGCCCATTATACAGTATGAGCCTCATTATTCTGCTTCTCTGTGTAACAGTGAAAAATGCATGTATCTCCATTTACTTCTCTGTCTCCAACTGACACTCCATTATGCTCCAGCCATGCAGTATTTATATCATTCCCTCATCACTTCCTCTGCCATCTATATTACATCTCACTCTCTCATCCTCTCTCACTTTCCCCCAAACAACCTATTCGGCCCTTGATGAATCTCCTTTTCATGTAGAATTTATGTGACTATCTTTTTACTCGGACCTCCTCGCTCTCCATATTCCCTGGATTCATAATTAAAATCTGTGTACACTGTATAGCTTCAGTGAGTGTGATACTGTCTACCGTGTCACATGTAAAAAAGGGGTTTGCATCAGATTTGTGAGACTAGGGAATGTGTGAATGATTTGTAAAGTGGGTGTAACGGTTTCAGTGTGATGTGGAGATGCAAGCGATGGCCTCACACGCTACCCACGGTGGAATCGCTCTTCGCTGATCTGAAAGCAGTGCTGAGAAAAGACAGACAGCTGTATGTGATCCTCAGTAACCTCAATGATCTACAGTCAAGCTTTGAATAAAACTACAGTGTGAGCAACTGCATACTTTACGCTCTCATTTTCCGGCTTCTCCGACTTCCCACTCAAGTCTGGCTAACAGTTTCCTATTATCATTCTATTTATATTTGAACCCTTCAGTATGGTATTACAGGAAATTATTATTATTGCTAATTAGCAATAAAAATCTGCTTCCTTCCACCCTTCCTTTTCCAGACACGCCATGATCTTCTTTCCATGGAACAAGATTTACTGTAAGTTAATCTCAGTTTACAATTAAACTGTAAGTTAATCGAGATTGAGCAATTAGTTGTAATAAAAGTAGAGTGTGTGGAAAGTGGCAGGTTTAGCCACCAGGCACAGAACCACCAAAAATCCAGCTTACATAAACAGAAGCTATTACAGAATTAAACATCTTGTGGTACTGCTGGACCGTGGGGGCCACCATCCAGCCGGGCCGAATGGCATTACTGCCTCGCGCACCCGTTGCCACTCATCTGTCAGTTTGGTAACCCACACACGGCTGCGTGTTATAGTTTCAGACACGATAAAGCATGGTGTAATATTTTTGTCTCTGTGGTCTGGCATGCAGTTAGCAGAAACAGATCTGAAGCAGTGGATGAGGGTGGCAGCTAAAGATGTCACATTATCAAACCGTAGGCTTGTGAAGACCTGATAACGACACATTGCTAGCAGGAACTGGACGTGTAGCAAACTGTGACAAACTGCCAGTCATGTGCTCATGCTGCAAAACAGCTTTTCCTAATCAGTAGAAATTTTTAGTAAAATATCTAAACATACGAACAAGATCAATTTACTAGAATATATCTAAAACTGTTAACACATTTGTTTGCATTTAAGTTAAGTTTTTTATTAAAGTGTTTTGCATAACAAAATTTAATGAGGTTTATGCTACTATTTTTTTAACAATTTTACCAAAAAGGTAAGACTGTGTGGACTGTTAGTTAAATCGTATTGCTGACAAAATCTTGTGGCTTAAAAAAAGACACACCACAGTGAGAAGAGGAGAACAGCTAAAACGCTCACACGTCAGAACATACAATTAAGCAGAAAAGCTGTTTGATTGATAGGTCGGATCGAGGGCATTTCAGAATAGCTCTTCCTCTGTGTTTGTGCACGTACTGCTGTCTGATTAACATGTTGTTTGGGTAAAGACGAGTTTTTCCTTATTGATTTAATGGAAACAGATTCAGTGTAGTATATCTGAGCCTAAAAAGCCAGACAGTGCCATTAAGGCAGCATCTTTAAACAGAACACAGCGTTTACTTCTCTAAACCCATTTATTTGCACAACAGGCTTTTTAGAGTTTTTTTTTCCTATGTCAAACACCATGAAATGACTCTCCAACAGCAGTTTACCACAAAATAACCTTTATGATGTTCACAAATGTAATTACTTACAGCTGCATTTTACCACTTGTGCATCAGTACAGTATGTGATTGAAAAACACTGAGTTTTAGCATAATATCCTTAATGGCCCAAAACATTGTAATAGCTGGTAAAAGGAAAGAGATTGACACGCACTGCTGGAATTAAGCAATGCAAAATGGGCAAATATAAAACTCTTAAAACACAAATGTCTTTGAGAACATAAGCTTCTATTGGGCACAGAGGAGAATGTCCCTATAAACTGTTTTATTTTTATAAAACTCATTTTCTCTTATAATAAATGTTTTTTTACAAAACATGTATTTGGGAGTCTTTTTGCTTTTTATATTACAATTGTATATAAAAAAAAATTTAACACAAAATTCTAAAGTTGTCATGCAACATCCAATTATGTGGGTACATGTTTTCTGAGTCTGCAATATCTAAACAAGCTAAAAGCACCACAACAAATTCTTTCTGGTTAGACATGCTGTGAAGTGGAAGACAGAATAGAGAATAACAAATTTAGTCTTTACCATTCTTTAAGTGACTAAAAAAAAACATGAGCAATCTTTTCCTGCCCCCCGCCACCTCCACCCCTCTCTCTCTCTCTTCTCCTGGGGTCTATATGCGCAAAACATTCTGGTAGTTTTTAAAGAGGGGCTGGATGTCATGGCAACAGGAAGGTTTGGTTCAAAATTGCATGATATGGAAAAGCCAGGCAAGACCTGCTCTGATTCCCAGCGAGGAGAAACCCACTGCCCTTAAATGTGACAAACATCATCAGCAGGTTACTGATGACCACAGACTGTCTGAAGAATAAACAAGTGGAACAGAGTTAAATAAAGCAGCCTATATTTCAGAAACATATAAATATTATAAATGAACGTTATTATTTAATTGGGGTGTGTAACAATAAACAGTTTACTGTTTAAAATTCTTTCAAAATAAATCGTAAAATTCTTATACAACAACAATTCTTATATATATATGACCTTTTTAAATACTTTCTATACATATAAATATTTACACATAATAATAATTATTTTTATTACCATTGTATTTGTTTTACAGGATATGATAATTAAGGTATTAAAAGCCAGGATTTTGTGTTGTAATATGTACTGTATATAAATATAAGTTACATTTTTGTGCTTTTATTTTTATTTGTTTAAAACATGTCCCCTCTAGCTCAAACTCTCTGATTGTCTCTCCCAGTGTGTGTTTCCTGTGAAGACACCAGGATAAATTACTGTGCTTTTCTAACAGACAATAACATATTCATCTACCCAAGTGGAATATAACAAAGAGAAAACACAAGCCAAAGAATAACACTATGATGTTTGAATGTTTAAGGCACTCAATCTCAGACTGCTGTTTTGACCCCGGGTAGTGTGTTATGAGCAATCCTTAGTTTTCTCTGTCCCGTGTGTGTGTTTATTAGTGATGAAAACATACAGATGCACAAACATGCTGCTTGGACTGTCTAGTTCAGACAGATAATGTGAAGCAAGTCTATGAAAACACACTGTTCATTCTGTTCCTGCATCTAAGATCTTCTCAGACGTGAAGCCACTGTGATTTTACCAATTACATGCCGTAATTAAATGAGTCGATTGGAGGTTTAAAGCCTCTGTCTCATATTAGCACATTATAGAACAGGTTTCTATAGGGAACAAATAATTATACACATCAAATTGATTCCATTGATGTACGACATAGACGCATTTGCTCTTGTAGCTCAAGTAGAAGAGCAATGCGCTAGCAACGCTAACATCATGAGTTCAGTTCCCAGGACAAACACAAACTGCTAAGACATAAACTCTGTGCTGTGAGTTGCTTTATATAAGTGTCTGGCAAAGGCGTGAATTTGAGCATAAATGAACAAACTAATCCACAGCAACACAAAAGGGGCTGTGCAAACCTATGTAAATGGTATACCTGTCTCCCTCCATATCAACAAGCCAATTTTCAATGATCTAACAGCATTGAACCATCAGCTCAGTGTAAAATATAAACACCGTCTGCACTCAGACTAACTATGACAATGTTGGCTGCAATGACAACAACTTGCGCCTTCCAGCGCATCCAGCGCATTTCCTGCGATGCAGGAAACACCTAAACCATCTCCTGCAACAATCAAGCCAGAAATTTGTTGCGAAGGTCTCGTGCAAATGAGACAAAAATAGAAATACAAAGTGTACCAATCAATTCAAGTTCAGAGGTTAAAACTCACAATCAGCCTGTGCACGTTTTAGTTGCCTGTCATAGCGACAGAGCTGACTGGAACCAAAAGCATGAGACAGAGCTGACTGGAACCAAAAGCATGAGATACAGAAAACAACTGGACTGGACTGACAGAGGCACTCATCGATACCTTACGAGCAAACACACAAAGAAATCCCAACAGCTTGTGTGTGAGAGAGAGGAAAAAACAGACATCAAACCCTACCTTTGCTTTTTCAGGAGATGATGGGGCTGTTCAGATCCTGGCTGCTCTAAGTGCTGTTACAGGCTCACAAACAAAATGCTACAGGCAGCAGCGTTCAGGCAGAGATGAATCCAGCACACTCACATCCCTCCCCTCCTGCATGAATTAATTAAACCTCTCTCTCTCTCTCTCTCTCTCTATCATTCGGTGTGCTCTATGCTACGCTCTCGCTCAGCTGTAGCGGGTGAAATCGTCCCTGCACTTTCCTTTCTGACAGGCTGTTTACACAGCGCTCTGCTCTGTCGTTCAGTTTCTTACTCTCTCTCGCTCACTCATTCTGCACGCACTCTCTCTCATCAACAGAGCAATATCAAAGTGCTTCTCATAGGGCCAGCCCTCCCATAACAGCCACAGTTAGTGCTACTGCCCGCCTCTGTACAAAACATGCTCTCCTTAATGGGATCATTTCTGGTGGAAAACTTAATATTTAAACGGAAATTGATGACAATTTTGATGAACGCTCGGTGGGGTTCAAACGTCTTGACACACTGAAAATCTGGAATTTGAATTCAATTTAAAAAAAAATTGAACTTGGAAGTTGGTTCAAAATTTTAACAGTTTACGAGTTTGACAATTTGTTTAACAAAGCTTGACTGAAAAAACACAATTGTATTAAATTAGAAAAATACAAAAAAACACATGTTTATGTCACCTCCATTGTTTAGATTTCAATTCGCTTGACTTCCATATAATATTCTGTTATATTATAGTTCTTAAACGAAAGTAATTCTACTAGAATTAACTTTTGCTTTTATTTATTTTTTTATCATGAAAATTGTGACACAATCCAATAAATGTATCAGTTCCTTTCTCTATTCTTCTCTGTAGAAACCAAGAAATCATGATGCTAAAATATTATTAGCGCCAAACTACATCTACAGTAACGTTAGAAAATACCGTAGATTTAAATACAGCATGTAATATAGCTGGGCAGGTGTCATACAGCTGGTGATCACAATACCGTTCCACTAAATTCACAACCATTGTTGTCACTCACAAACAAAGAGAACTCAATACAAACAAAACAGCACTAAGCAAACGTTAACTCTACATTACTAAAATAACAGGATGACTATTAGATTAATACCAGTTCTCCATTTAATTTGGTCTAAACCAGTATTTTAATAACAATTAACACATAAACGTTTAAAATGAGCGTTCTGGATTAGTTGGAAAAGAAGCAGCCCATATATGTGCATACATGACATATGGGACAAAAAATATTCATAGCTTTTAATAACAACAACTAAGAATGAGTCTGAGTTCAAGAAAATCTTGATGGATGTTATGATGATATAATGGTCCCATAAAGGACGAGGGGATGAATTGAATTTCACTCAGCCATAGAGAGAATTAAACCCCGGCACCATTTCTCCATCACTTAATTTGAGGAGCAGACAAAGGGACAGAAATAGCCTGTGAGCACTCCTCCCTGCTCCTATGATCAAAAGCAGACTGTTTTTGTCTGGCCTGACTTTCACCCAGGTGTGCCATTTTTGGAAAAAGCGAATTTGCTCTAAAAGACCTTTTTAGGTAAGTGGTTCAATTGGGGGGTGTAAGCTGACCCTAAAGCCTCCAGACTAGTTTTAGAAAGGGCTAACAGAACAGAACACACTCTTACTGTCCCTACAGAACACAAAACAGAACGCATGTTCTTACACGGGTTGTTTGTAGACCAAAAAGGGAAGTTTTCAAAAGAGATTATCTGATAAGACTGTCCTTACCGTGAATATTTCAGACTGGTGAGCTGGTTGTCTCGTGTTTACACCACTCAGTGTTTAGGAAACGTGTAGGAGTTTCACTGTGAGAAGACATCTGTGTTTCCTAGAACAGAGCTGAAGGTATAACAGCGAAGGAACGCAGTTGTGCAACACAGGTATCCAAAGCCCTGCAGATCTGCAAGTGTTGTGAATTCACGTGAATTCAGTTTTCTGAGAGAAAAGCAAGAAGGAAATTGATGTAGTTCTACAGGGCTGCTCTTGGCAAGTGTCTGTTCTTTCTCTATGCTGCCCTTTTCTCTTGTCTCTCTCTCTCTCTCTCTCTCTCTCTCTGAGGGGACTTTCCCTTTTGCTGTACGTGATGAAGGCATTGCCTTGTGCCAGCGAAACGTACGCTCTCACTTCCTGTCTTTTTGTATCTTATTGTCTTCTTTGTTTGATAATCTGATGCTATCATGAACATTACGTCATTACGAATGAAAATAACCTCATGTGATCTTCATAACGGATTTGAAATTATTCTTAACCTGATTTTCCATTGAGTGTATGTAAAACCTGTTTTTTGTGTAGGATATAATATATAATTCATGAACACATTCATCCACGAATCCATCTATATGTACGTTTGCAATGACAGGAAACAGGCTTTTGTTTTTAAATCCATCAATGGGTTAAAACTGACAGTCTGTGATCCTGCTGTACCGAGCCTGAGGAAAAGACAGCTGGGTACTGAGAGAGAGACCATCACACAGACAGACGAGCGAGAGCCTGGGGGGTTTGTTCCACTTTCTATTTTTACCCTTCCGGCTGTCCCATCTCCCCAGTGAGCGGAAACACTGAGCATCGCGCCTAACCTAAAAGTCCACTGGGACAGGTGGACCTCGTTCTCATCACCACTGAAATGCATCCTGGGAAAAAAAACAGCTTCTCATTTCACATCCTTTAACGATGCATGAACCAGACAATCTCTGATACCTCACTGTAAAACTGAGACTGCTGTTAAATATATAACTTTACAAGAATTGACTCTTTATACATCTTTCATAACAACATGCACACCAGTACTATGGGTGTGTGTGTGTGTGTGTGTGTATGTGTGAATAGTAAAGTATTAAATGCCTAATTAAACTCCTTAATCTCTCGGCCAAAATATATTTTAAAGCAAATATAATGATCAGAACATGATCAATATATGAGCAATAACATTAAGTAGAATGTTCTGTAAAAATCAATGTGAATCAAAACATCTGTTTAATCTCTTTAAAAGCTTTGAAAGTTGATTTATTTGTTTGAGGGGGCCAATACTAAGAAACTTAATTGTTTTATTTGAAAATGATTGAAAATGCTGTTTTGGTTCAGAAAAGTTTTCCTGCTTTCAGTAATTTAAATCCTGCTTGACTGTAACTTTTTTATCTCATTATTACCTTTAAAAGATTAATATTAATCATGAAGGCAAACGGAAGGCAAACGGAAACACAGCCCTAATTTTTCTCTTTGCATTTTTCTCAAATGCAGAGAAGTAAAAAGCATTGATTATATGGCCAGCAGTGGACAAACAGTTCTGTATTGAGAAATTATGTGGCTTTATTAAATCTCTGCCTCATAATGAGGTCCAAAACCACAAGACTGAGTTGGCAGACACGTCCCAAGAGACGTGGGGACAGGAAGAGGGGGAGGAGATGGAGAGGCCGTG
Organism: Ambastaia sidthimunki; assembly: GCA_036877625.1. Taxonomy (NCBI): domain Eukaryota; kingdom Metazoa; phylum Chordata; class Actinopteri; order Cypriniformes; family Botiidae; genus Ambastaia; species Ambastaia sidthimunki. Next base: position 1,411 of record JAZGTK010003240.1, on the reverse strand, counting down.
ATGAAGAGACACAGTGACAACACACAACAAATGCACTTCATACAAAAGCATCAGACCTATCCAAAAAAATTATAATTACAATTCTTGGCCCAGATCGACCGAGATCGCATAACAGCCGTGCATATTTTTTAAAGAAGTACGAGAACAGAATGTTATGGCTTGGATTGCTCTTTAAATTAGGAACAGGCACTTCCTTGCAGATATAATAATAATAATAATAGCTTGTACAAAAGATAAGAGAAATGAATGCAGACTGAGTATGATCACAGTTCAATCTGCATCACCAGTGAGAGAACTCCACTTGCTCCATTTGCTCATTTATGGAAACACCAGAACTGTATTTGTGCAACACGTTTTCACACATGCATAAACTGATACTGCATTTTACTGACACCACCCACACATACCACACACCACATTTACTGACCCACCCGCACATACACAATACACAAAGGTCACACACACGTGCAACACACTGACTGCACCTATAATTCATTTCCTTTTCACACTGGTAAGACAATAATGTTGCTAACAAAGGTTTATGTAATTATTCTCAGTCTAAGTTCATTCTTTGCTAAGCACTCAAAGATGATAAACTCACAGGGCATCTTAAAAAAACACAGTCAAAACAGAAACTTGTAACAGAGCCACTGAAAGCAACACTGAAATCCTCAAGTCATGTTTTCACCACAGTCATGCTCACATCTGCAGTGACATACAGAGCTGGTTTCCTCTGCAGGGACCTTTATTGTTAAAGGAACGATAGATAAATGTTAGATGCATTCCACGTTTTATTATAACATATAGAGGGGTTCAAAGTATTGAGAGTATATGCTTTCTTCTAATTTAACGCTCTTTACATTTTTATTATGAATCAAGTTATTAGCCATTTTTTATTTAAAAAGTTGAATTATAATTGAACAATAGAATTTTATTAAAGTGTCTTTGTGTGTTCACTTGAATTTTAGTAAATAGAGACCAGGAAAAACACCACAACCACACTGACAGGAAATCTATCTGTACATGTTCACTTTTATTTAAGAATCAATGTATGTCAGTTTCCTGATGAATGGTTAACTGTTAGCATGCAAATGCACAGACAGTATCCCACTTCCAAGAAGCATAAGAATAACCCTGAGACATATGTTTGACACTGGAGGTTTTCTTTAACTGCAAAACTAAACGCTGTCCTATTAATCCTACAGATATTATAAAGGCATTTGATGTCTAGCTGAAATCATCTGTAATGACTGAGCAAGTGAGCAGTAAAAGTTTTAAAAGTTAAGATCAAACAGAAAATTGATGAAGATGATTCACATTTGCTGAAGGCAAAAAATGCAAGATAAGAAAATGTAATAAAATTCGACATTTACATTTTAGCCATTTCTACCATAATTTGCCCATGGTGAGC